>JAGKTI010019285.1:0-17098 GCA_018397915.1 Birgus latro | reverse complement strand
TTCAGTTTGGCACAAGGGTGTGGGAAGTAATTCCATCTTGCGTAGTGTTTGTGATAAGTGGGTGCACAAGAGATGTAGTGGTATTAGAGGTAGACTGCGAGATGATGCTGATTTCATGTGTGCGGCATGTGGGGGAGAGCAGGTGGAGATTGTTAGGCATGAGAGGGTTGAACTTGCAGGTGAGTCTCTTGAGTGTGTGGAGGAGTTTCGTTATTTGGGAGACATGTTATGTGCCGGAGGTGGGGCTGGAGTTAGCTCGGCTGCTAGGGTGAGAAGTGGCTGGAAGAAGTTCGGGGAGCTGTTGCCTCTCCTGACATTGAGAGGACTCTCCTTACGTGCTAAGGGGTCTTTGTATGCAGCATGTGTTAGGAGTGTGATGCTGTTTGTAGTGAGACCTGGGCAGTAAAGGAAGAGAATATTCGTAGGTTTAAACGTACAGAAATGACAATGATTAGGTGGATGTGCAGTGCGTCCCTGCGTGCAAGGCCTGGGGGGGCTGGGTTTACGATGGAAGAGTTGAGAGGTAGGATGGGACTGGAGTGTATTGGTGCTGTGATGAGGAGAGATAGGCTGAGGTGGTTTGGACATGTGGAGAGGATGGGGGATGATAATTGGGTACAGAGGGTGAGAGGTGTTAATATTGAGGGAGGGGTTGGGAGGGGTAGACCGAGAAAGACATGGGACGAGGTCATTAAGTGTGACTTAAGGGTTAAGGGACTGAATAGGGAGGCTGCCAGGGATCGAGCAGCGTGGAAAGCCGCCATTAGGTGACCAAGGCCGACACATGCAAGCATGTTGGAGCCTTCAAAAACAAAACGAAATCATTTTTAACAGGGCAAAGAATAGACTTAGCATGATTCCAAGCAGAAAAATAAGAAAGATGAGATTAAGGGGTGGGTTGGTATTCTCCTTGCTGTGGACAGCATTAGAACTAGTACAATTAAACCAAGTTTTTTCTGCATTAGTCAATGGATATGAGAAAGGAATGTATGCCTCCATGTCCGAAAGAATAACCTCTGTGAAGTGCAAGACACACTCAGACAGCTCTTGGCAATGGAAGCAATAATCATCCCAGGGAAAATTTAAAAAGTACTGCCTGAGGGCCTCCCATCAGAAGCTCCAGAGTGTCACAACCAACGTTTCTTTGGAGGGTCCACAGGCCATATTGGAGTGACAGGACAGGTTTCAGTGATAAGGTTGTGATCAGAGGAGCCCACTGGAGAGGAAATATTTACAGCATACGCTGAAGGATTAGTTGTAAGGAAGATGTCAAGCATGTTGGATCTCTCTCCAAGGCAGTCAAGGATATGGGTAGGATGCTGTACAAGCTGCTCTAGGCCATTCAGGTTAGAAAAGATGTAGGCTTGTTCACCAGGTGGATCAGTGAAAGAAGAGGAGAGCCAAAGGTGGTGGTGAACACTGAAATTTCCTAGAATGAAGATTTCAGAGAAAGGAGAAATGGATAGGATGTTCCATCTCAGAAGTTAGATAGTCAAAGAATTTTTCATAGTGAGCAGAATTAGGGTATATGTAAACAGCACAGATATATTAAATCAGAGAACGACAGGAAAACCAAAGTCGGAGGGTAAAGAATTCAAAAGAATCAAGTTCAGGAACATGAAAGCAAGATTATACAGCCACCTTTGGCTTTGAAATGAGTATAGAGAAAGTAGGAGGATAAAGAGAAATGTTTGATATCAGTTACCTCAGACAGCTGAGTCTCAGTTAGGAAAAGAAGGTGAGGTTTAGATGCAGAGAGGTGGTGCTCAACAGAGAGAGTTAGAGGAATGGCCTCAAATGTTGCAGAAATGAAGAAGTGAGTCAGACAGTGGTTCAAGGCATCTCACTGGATCATCACCGGGAGAAGGTCAAAGGGATGAAGCACTTAAGCCTGCTCGAACAGTTACATGGTCCTTTTGAAAAAGCAGTGACAATGACAACTGAACATCACCCCAAGACTTTTTTAAAATAAATAAAATTTAAAAAAATATGAAAAGAAATAAAAGCAAAAGACATCTGCGGGACTGAGGTATCTGGCAATAGATAGATAGAAAACAATCACAATGCAACACATGAAACAAACCCAAGTACACATCACTTACTAAGTTGCTAAGGATCAGTGCTATGTTTGGTGACTGGGTGACCTCCTGGAAAATAACAGCCCCCACCACAGCCTTGATCCAAGGTGATGGAAGCTCTCTCATCAGCCTAACAACTGTAGATGGTCCCGAGTCTGCCAATGATAAATAACTTCATATCATCATCATCATCATCCTTTTTCCCAACAATGGTTGTGATAAGGTAGGAGTCAGAAACAAAGAAGAAAGAACTGAAGTAGAAAAACTATCAAACATTGTGCTAAGTCAAATAAGCCAAGCACATCACTGAATCACCAATCAAGCCTTCAAAATCTTGGCTCCACTTCACCTCAACTGCTCCCTCCCTCCCCCTCCTCTTTCATTTGGATCTGTTTGCATTTTTTCCCTCTACAGTACAAGGTCTGATCGAAAAGTATCCAGTCTTTAGCTGCTGCTGCTGCCGGTGGTAAGTGGGAGAGGGAGGGGGAGCTTACGGAGTTCAGACTTTAACCTCCTTCAAAGTATGCCCCTTGGGACTTAACACACTTAGCTAAGCAGTCCTTCCATTGCTGGAAACATTCTGCAGAGTCAATTTTTGGGATTGCCAGCAAGATCTTTGTCACATTTGTCTGTCTCATTTGTGTGCTCAAATCTCAGACCGTTCAGCAGCATCTTTGATTTAAGAAAAAGCCAAAACTTTCATGAAGCTATATCAGTAGAGCAGGGACCCTGCCGGACCAGTGTAATCCTGCATTTGGACAAAACACCCTGGATAGGTGGGATGAGTGAGCTGGAACACTGTCATGGTGGGGCTGCCAGTCCTCTGTCTACCACAACTCTCATCTCTCGTGGATTATTTGGCCAAACATAGGATCACACAGGTCTTGGCAGGCTCCCTATTCTCCTGACATGACTCCCTGCACCTTTCGGCTATCTCCAAAACTGAAGATGCCACTGAAGAGTTTGAGATTTGAGGACACAAATGAGAGAAAAATGCAACAAAGATCTTGTTGGTGATCCCAAAAACTGAATGGAAGGACCACTGGTTTAAGTGTGTTGAGTCCCAAGGCAGATACTTTGGAGGGCATTAAAGTCTGAACTCAGTAAGGATTCCCTCCCCCCTCTCCAACAACTAATGGCTGGATACTTTTCGATTAGACCTCATATATGTGCTTTACACACATCAGTGAGACAAAATCATTCCACTGACTAAGGAGAGGAAAAAAGGGATCCCCCCCCTTTTTTTTAGTAACAGAACAGAGGAAAAACAAATGAATTAAAAAGAAAAAAAAAACATTATGGGTGTCTTCCATTCATAAAAAATCTTTAACAGTTAGACTTGAACAACTGTAGGTTGAAGTTTTGAGGGAAACCACTCTGGGGAAGCGAATTCCAAACAGATGCAGTTCAGGGAATAAAAGAATTCTGACAGGCAGAAGTTTTGCAATACGGCTGAGTGACAGTCCAGTCATGAGCACTACCAGATGCCCATGTAGCAGGGTAGAAGGCAGAGAGAGGTGGCACAATGGATGCAATTTCGTCTGAGAATTTGGCATAAAAGTATCAGTAAAACAATGCAAGGGAGGCAACATTCCTTCTTACTTGTAGGGGAGGTAGTTCATTTGTAATGGTAGAGTCATTAATAATTCTAACAGCTTTGTTCTGAATTTTGTCTAGTTGTTTTAGTGCAACCTCTCCACACCCATTCCACAAGGATGTGCAATATTCTAGATAAGAGCATATGACACCTATAAATTATAGCTAGCTGCTCGTCAGTGAAGAAGTTATGGACTCTACAATAATCCAAGTTTTTCTGATGCAGTTTTAGCAAATGAACTAACATGAAAGGTCAAGAAGGGGACACTGTTACATGAAACAACGAGAATTTCATTAAGTTTAGAGATAGGAATATTAGCAGCATTGAAGGTAATATAGGAATTAAGCAATATATGTCTATTAGTAAATAGTATATATTTGGTTTTACTAGCATTACATGAGACAATGTTAGTTTGTCCCCACTCAGTGATCTTAGATAAGTCTTAATTTATGGAGACTGCTATACTGAGTGTGAGTTAGAGATACTGAACTTTGTGAATGGGTGTTTAAGTGTGAATGAACTCTAAAGTGTTGAGTCATCCGCATTTGAATGGATGGGATTATGGGTGACGGATAAGAGATCATTAATGTGAATTAGGAACAGGGTTGGAGCCAGAACTAATCCTTGAGGCATGCCAACATTAATTGAATGGAAACTGGAATATATATCATCAAATAATAATAATAATAATGATAATAATAATAAAAATAATAATAATTAAAATCTGATCTTTTGTTTCTCAAAAGTGCCAGTTCTTCCACTGGGAATTCACTAGCACTAAACACACATATACATTACTTTTACAATTACAAGAATTGTGACATCTCTCATATACAATACAAACTTCATCAGTAATAAATGTGAAAGTGGCAGTAATTAAACCCTATAATCATCCATCACAGTACCTCTCTCCAGGTCGTAGCATTTTGAAAAGAGAAAGGCTTTCAGCTGTCTCATAAAGGATTCAGCAGAAGAGAGTTGTCTCATGGACAATGGCAATTAATAATATAGCCTAATACAGCCTAAGGGCTCTATACACAAAAGAATGATCAGAGAAAGATGACTGATGAATAGCTCCAGGCTCGTCAAGATGCAAGGAATCATCTTCACTATGTAACCTCACACCTGGGCATGCTGATGGGAATTTCAACAGTTCAGCAAGATACTTCGGTTCACCAAACTTAGGAACATTGAATGTGACAGGGCACAGTTTAAATTCAATTCTTGCCTTTACTCGTAACCAATGCACCTCAATTAGAAAGTGGGTCGTCGAGGTTCTTGGAAGGAGACCAAAGATAAGCCTTGCTGCACTGTTCAAAACAGACTGAACTTTTGTTAGTACAACAGGCCCTCCACATTCGCAGATTCTACGTTTGTGGGCCTCACACATTAGCGGATTGTCCCTCTGTGGAGCCAAGACTGAATTTAATAAGTATGATTGCAATAATTTAGGGTATACAGTAAAACCTCACTGTAACGGACTAATTGGGGCCCAAGCCAGTCCAAAAAATGCTAAATTCCGATAAAAGCGACATCTGGACTTACCCCTGCTAATCCAGACTTTTTCCAATATATCAGACATTAGTCCGGATTGCATCAGTGGTTTTCACCACCATTGCAGTATTGTACTGTGTTATACCTTCACTACATTAATCAAATGGTATAATAATACTGTACTGTGCACTGAAAAACATGTCTTTTACTTGTCTTATTGTGGTGAACAAAGCTGAAGTGGTCATGCAGTCCGGACTGCTTTCTGGCTTTATTGGACTTTTTCCAATATACAGGAGTTTAGTCCGGTAGCTCCTTGAGTCCGATAAAAGTGAATTCAGGTCTATTGAAGTCCGTTATATCGAGGTTTTACTGTACAGTAGGCGCGGAAAGTGTTGACGCCATCTTAAAAAAAGAAAACATTCTTGTGGTTAGCAAGGAGAAACAAATAAATTAACACTCACCATTGAATTTAGTATTTACTCGCATTCCCCTTCACCTTTAATATCTTCTTAAGGTGTCTGGGGAGACTGATGGCGTAGTTTTGCAGAACAGACAGACTAAAACTGCTCCATAGCTGCAGCCTCAAGTTTAGGCAAAGATGATGTGTTCATACTACGCAGCTGCCGCTTCATGTGCGCCCATAAATTCTCAATGGGATTGATATCTGGGCTGTTTCCGGGCCAATCTCGAATAAAGGGAACCTCACAGTCTGTTAGCCACTGTTTCACTGACTTTGCAACATGTGCAGGGGCAGAATCTTGCATAAATACTCTTGCCTTGGTTTTATCAAAAGAGTCACTTAAAACATCACATAATAGCTCCAAATAATTGTTCTGGTTCACTTTTTCATTTGCAGGTAGAATTACCAACTCACCAACACCATAATATGTAAAGCAGCCCCAAGCCATGAGTGAGGCTGGGTATTTAACAAACTTGGAAGTGTACTTAGGATCCAGGGGGTCACTGCCTGCTCTGCGGTACACTCGTGATGAAGGGGTACCAGTGACAGTAAATGTTGACTCATCACTCCAAAGCACAGTTTTCCATTGCTCCTCACTCCAGGCAAGATATTTCTTACAAAAATTTACTCTCTTTTTCTTCTGAAGTGCAGAATCTTGCATAAATACTCTTGCCTTGGTTTTATCAAAAGAGTCACTTAAAACATCACATAAGAGCTCCAAATAATTGTTCTGGTTCACTTTTTCATTTGCAGGTAGAATTACCAACTCACCAACACCATAATATGTAAAGCAGCCCCAAGCCATGAGTGAGGCTGGGTATTTAACAAACTTGGAAGTGTACTTAGGATCCAGGGGGTCACTGCCTGGTTTGCGGTACACTCGTGATGAAGGGGTACCAGTGACAGTAAATGTTGACTCATCACTCCAAAGCACAGTTTTCCATTGCTCCTCACTCCAGGCAAGATATTTCTTACAAAAATTTACTCTCTTTTTCTTCTGAAGTGCAGTTAAAGTGGTTTTTTACAAGCACAAAAACTCCTGTAGCCCAGATCGTCATGCAACAGTTGCCGCACACTTCTGACAGACACATCTGCCAGCAACTGTGGGTTCTTTTCTTTTAAATCCCGTGCTGTTAGCCTTGGATCCTTGCTAACTTGCCTTGAGATCAACTGACGGGTCCTGAAGGTTGTCTTACGAGGTCTCCCAGGCTTGGGAAGTGGAGTGGGAGGAATGGCCTCCCCACTGTCCTTGAACCGCTTCACCAGTCTCTGCACTGTCCTCAGTCTAACACCTGTTTGATTTGCAATAAATGGGAGTTTGTGGCCAGCTTTGTATAAAGTAATCACTTCCACACGTTTGTCCTTGCTTGTGGTTACTTTAGGCATGATGAGAATGCGGTAGGTAACCAAATAACTGTTATTTGAGTCAAAACATGCCCTCATGGCATCACACACAGAGACAATCCTCCTTCTGTGGCTGCCCAAACATTACTGAGCTTGCTCCTGTGGTGCCAAACCTATCAAGCAGGGTTGCCAGCTCCCGTTGAAAAAGCATCAGCTCATTTCGCATCACAGGGGAGGGTAGTATTGACCCTACTTCACTTAACGCGAAAAAAAATGACGTCGGCCCTTTAGCGTCAATACTTTCCGCGCCTACTGTATATGTACCTGATGACTTGCCCACACTCACATGTGGGCAAGTCATCAGCTATTGGTGATATTTTATGCTGCATTCAGGTCCTAGATATGGTTTATTAGGTACAGTATGTGCACACTTGCTCACAAGTAGAGGCACTGCCCCTCTATGGAGCCAAGACTGAATCTAATGGGTATGATTGCAATAATTTGGGATATACAGTATATGTATCTGATGACTCGCCCACAAGTCATCAGCTGTTGGTGATATTCTATGCTGCTTTCAGGTCCCAGATATGGTTTATTACGTACAATATGTGCAAACTTGCTCACAGGGGGTGATTTGCGGCTGTAGAGGCTTTTACGGGAGGGTGCACCAAACATTTGCGGAAATTCCACATTCGCGGGGGTCTGTGTCCCCTAACCCCCACGAATGTGGAGGGCCTGGTGTATATTATTTGGAAGACCAATCCACAGTGAATTACAATAATCAACACAAGACAAGACCACTGCGTGGACCAATGTTAAGAGGCAACGTCTATTCAGTAGAATTCTCTCACAAAGTACAGATTTCTGATATGCAAGTTACACCCTCTAACAACTTGATTAATATGTTCTTTTGAAAAGAACTGGTTGGATGAAGCTGTGACACACCAATGTTCAAAGCTAGGGCATCATCAGTGTCGTTGCCCCTACTGTTTCCTCTGATGATGATGATTTCCGTTTTACAAACAACTGGCTTAAGTTTCCTCCATGCCATCCAAATCTTAATATCACACATTAGCGATTCAAGCTTAGTCTCAGTATCGTTAATATCTAACGCCTTAACATACAGCCGAGTGTCATCAACATAAAATGATAGAACATGTCGTGAGCATCAAGTAATGACGATAAGGTACTCATGTAGACTGCAAATAGAACTGGACCGAAAACTGATCCTTGAAGGACTCCAAACAGAAGGTGAGCAGAATATGAGCTGGCATAATCAACAACTACTCTCTCAGATCTGTCTGACAGATACAACTTAAAGAGCAAAACAGCATTGTCAAGAATGCCATAAAAATCCAGATCACCCAACAACAGTTTATGATCTACTGTGTTAAAAGGTGCAGACAGATCCAACAAAACTAGCTGCAGACAGATCCAAAAGAACCAGGAGAGAGGATATCCCACTACAGGTGTTTTCTGCCAAGTCACTATGAATACTTGTTAATGCAGTTTCAGTTGAATGGTATTTTCTGTATGCTGACTGAAAAACAGGAACAACTCTGTTATGTTCCGGTAGTGGTACGAGTTGATCAAGTATGGCCCACTCAATAATCGTGGATAAGACAGGTTAGACAAGGGACGATAATTTGTCACACTCTCTACATTAAAGCCGGATTTCTTAAGTAAGGACCTAAGCAAGGCACATTTTTCTAAATGCACAACACTGCTTTCGAAGAAACATCTATTCATTATGTTGCAGATAAAGTCTGCTGTGTGCTCGTACCCATCAGGCAGTTGTTACATGGACTGAGTGGGGAAAATGTTTAGAAAGTTCTCTGATGTATCATTTGCTTTATTTACATCCAGCGGATGAAATGTTCAAAGCAAATGACCCCCTGTGCGCCATGATTGGAAGTCAACTGAGTACACTTCACATAAAGAACTGTTCTCCAAAAAATTTCTTATGTGAGATATCTTAAGTTGTAAAAAATGAAGGTAGTTTAACAATTATATTCCTCCTACCAACCAAACTGTTCACAACTGCACACAGTTTTTTTTTTTTAACACCACCACATGAATCAACTTTGTTTTGATAATACTTTTTGGGCTTTTACGGTGTGAACAACTGCTCTTCTTGCAAAAACATAACGTAAACGAGTTAATAAAGTCCCCTGCACGCACCACTCACGTTCTGCCTTTCTACATTGTCTACACAGAGAATTAATGGATAGACCATACCAAGGGAAATTATCACATTCAATGATTGTTTTACTACCTCAGGACAATAATGGTCAAAAACTGACCTAGGCTCACTGTTATATCAATCAAATCATCAAAAGATTTGAATAATCAATATACAGTAATCCCTCTACTATCCGACGTAATAGAGCCAGAGGCATGAACAGACAGTGGCCTTGTCCGGATAGTGGCCCTGAAGCTCCAGCACTGGTCATTCATGACCCTAACCTAACCTAACCTAAATCAGAAAACCACGTACCTACCTACGTCCCTACCGGACATGCATAGCACTTATTTAAGTCCTCTTTCACATAAATAATGCACACAAAGCATGAATTAACTGAATTTTAACCAAAAAATGATGATTTAGAGGTGAGTAAGGCATAGATGCTCACAACTTGCCAGCAAGTGTAAGTAAGTATCAGACATGGAAATCACTATGAAAAATCACCCTTTCTCACACCATATGCATTAAATAATGGACACAAAGCATGAATTCATTGAATTTTAACCCAAAAATGATGATATTGAGGTAAGTAAGGCATAGATGTTCATGAGTTGGCAGCTCAGTGTAAATAAGTATCGGACATGGCAATCACTATGAAAATCATCATTTCTCACGTCTTATGCACTAAAATATGGGATACAAAGCATCAAATAAATAAATTGTTACCAGAAAAAGAGTTAGGTATGGCAAAGGTGTTCACTGTTCACCAACAGCACCGGTCATTCTTGACCCTAACGTAACCTACCCTAACCTAAATCAGAAAACCACCTACCTACCTCCCTACTGGACATGCATAGTACTTATTTAAGACCCCATTCACATAAATAATTGGCACAAAGCATGAATTAATTGAATTTTAACCCAAAAATGATGAATTTGAGGAGAGTAAGGCAGGGGTGTTCACGAGCTGGCAGGTTAGTGTAAGTATCGGACGTGGAAATCACTATGAAAATCATCATTTCTCATATCTTATGCACTAAAATATGGGATACAAAGCATCAAATAAATAAACTGTTACCAGAAAAAGAGTTAGGTATGGCAAAGGTGTTCACTGTTCACCAACAGCATCGGTCATTCTTGACCCTAACCTAACCTAACCTAAATCAGAAAACCACCTACCTACCTCCCTACCGGACATCCATAGCAATTATTTAAGACCCCATTCACATAAATAATTGGCACAAAGCAAGAATTAATCGAATTTTAACCCAAAAATGATAAATCTGAGGTGAGTAAGGCAGGGGTGTTCACGAGTTGGCAGGTTAGTGTAAGTAAGTATCGGATGTGGCAATCACTATGAAAATCATCATTTCTCATATCTTATGCACTAAAATATGGGATACAAAACATCAAATAAATAAACTGTTATGAGAAAAAGAGTTAGATATGGCAAAGGTGTTCACTGTTCACCAACAGCACCGGTCATTCTTGATCCTAACCTAACCTAACCTAAATCAGAAAACCACCTACCTACCTCCCAACTGGACATGCACAGCACTTATTTAAGACCCCATTCACATAAATAATTGGCACAGAGCATGAATTAATCAAATTTTAACCCAAAAATGATGATTTTGAGGTGAGTATGGCAGGGGTGTTCGTCAGCTGACTACATAATGAACGTAAAGAAGAGACATGATTATTACTGAGAAAATCACCTTTTCACAGCCTATGCACTGAAATATGGGACACGAAGCATGAAGTAAATAAAATGTAACCACAAAAATTATTATTTAGAGGTGTGTAGGGCAAAAATGTTCACCAGTTGACTAGATAGTGAACGTATGTAAGAGAGATGGTAATCACTGAGAAAATCACCTCTTTCACAGCCTGTGCACTCAAATATAGGACACAAAGCATGAAGTAAGTAAAATGTAACCAGAGAATGAGGATTTAGAAGTGATTATGGAAAATATTTAGTTGACAATGTTTACTTACATGTCCATGATTGTTGTTTACTCCTTGTTTACCCCCACCTCTAAGGTTTTTACAGTGGTCATAATTGCTCTTGAAGCATGTCCAGTAATCCAGCGTTTAACTACACTTAATCCTTAGCACTGTGACATATGATTATTTAAACACGAACGAAAATACCGCAAACGATCGGACAGCCATCCACTGTTCACGGGAGTTGAGACAGAACTAGTAGGAGGAGGATTGGGCGGGAAGGGAGCTAGTCGGCGCTCTCGGGAAATTCAAACTGATGCGTCGGAAAAAATCTGATTTTTTTCGTTTTTTTGCAATTTGGGGGTTTCGGCCATCAGCCCACGATGTCCGGATAGTGATGTAACCGAATAGTGGTCGTCCGGATAGTAGAGTGATTACAGTTTAAACACTGATCAATTTCAAGACACATCAAATGGCAGTCAACATTCCTGTAGTTTCTGAACCTGATGACCTTTTTATAGGAAGGGGGTTTCAGGATATCACAACTAAAAGTGATCAGAGCATGGTCAGAGATGAGGGGGTCAAATGAGTTAACCTTCACATCAGATATGCACCTGCAACCAACAGAGGACAAGATTAAGTCAAGGGCATGTCCCGAGACATTAGTGCAATCACTCACATGATTGAAAATATTACTCTGGTTGATCAAGTCAAGGAATTCTGAAGAAAATGGTTTTGACTGCAGAATGTCAACCCAATAACTGATATCGCCGCAAACATGATGTCCTCCAGATTTAAGAGAAAACACTTCAAGAAACCGCCAAAACTATTTTAACTCTTACCTTTCTGTCGCTGAGATATGGAGGAACAAATGACTTTAGGCCATAGCATGGGAGTTTGGGTAGCAGGGATGGTGCCACACACTGTCAAAAGCTATAGAAATATCAAGGGCTACTGCATGAGTTTCTCCAAGTTGGCCAAATCACCGATAGACATATGATAGTGAACCAAGTGCATGAAACTGCATACTTCACCCATCCATTTCATCCCCCTGTCAACTGCTAAGCTACTTCACCCATCCATTTCATCCCCCTGTCAACTGCTAAGCCTCTTCACCCTCTATATCTTATTTTCTCACATACACATTTATCAGCTTTACTGACCTTTTCCTTGGCCTACCACACCTCCTCCTACCTTAAAATTCACTCACATATACCCTTCTCACCAAAATTCATACTTACTCAAGAGTATCTTTGTGATACATTCCAGTGAACTCTCATCCAGCCTTTCAAACAGCCTTTCTATTCCAAATTGCTCATCAATCTCTACACGTCTTATTCAGTCAAATCCTCCTACCTCCCCCACGTACACAAATTATTTGTCATCATCTCAGTCTTTAGCATACAGTATAAAGCACAAAGAATGCATATTTGTCCTCAAGTTACAGCCAGATTTATCTAGGAAAATTATATCTTACACACAGGTAGATCTCCACACAAATTAGGTTTTAATCAATTACCACGCACCATCTAAAAATTTGGATGGAAGCTAACTTAAGTTAATAAAGGGGGGAACCCTATGGTATGGAACCATGAACTACACAACTATGAGGTGATAAGTGAATGGAAGTAAACTAAGTACGTACTCTTCCAGCAAAATTTCCCAAACAGGAACCTGGGTTAAGCAGGCTGAACCCCCCTGGGCCCAAAGGGACAGGTACCCTTGCTAGCGCTGCACAAGAGTAGGTTTCATTTTGAATGAACAGGAGGTATAAAGTGATTATAATGGGGGATATGAATGGAAAGCAATGGTCCTGAGGATGACATAATGGGTTGTTACGGAGTACCAGGAGAAAATGATAATGGGAAGCAACTAAAAGATATGTGTCAGGAGAGGAGGTTGTGAATTTGTAACACGTATTTCAAACACAAAGATGCACATAAATATACATGGTATAGACGGAAGAGGGATCGTGTTGAAAGAAGCCCGATTGATTACGTGTTCGCAGAGAGGTCAATGATGGGGCCTTGAGAGGACGAAATGGAGGTCTGTCAGATCATATGACTGTGGAATGCAAGATCAAGCTCAGAGGAGTGAGGTGGATTAGGAGAGAGATGAGCAAACAGGGAGAAAGACTGAAAGTTGAGAAGCTGAGGATCAAAGAAATGGAGGATGATTACAGGACCAAAGGAGAAGAGGAGACAGAATCAGTGAACTGGAATGATATGGATCTGGACAGCCAGTGGAATGCATATTGGGCTTGCTTGGTTAGGAATGCTAAAGCAGTGTGTGGTGTGGCAAGAGTAACAACAAAGAAGAAAGGTACAGCATGGTGGGATGGTGAGGTTAAGAAAGTGGTGGAGGAAAAGAAGAAGTAGCTCAAGTGGTTACAGGACAGGGGTTCAGGTGAAATAAGAACTGAATATATTGCGAGCATGAAGAATATAAAGAGACTAGTAAAGAGGAAAAAGGAGAAGGTAAATGAGGATCTAGGAAGAAAAATGAATGCAAACTACACTACTCTGAAAATAGGAAGATATTCTGGAAAGAGGTGTGGAAATGTAGAAGTGAAAGTGGAAAGAAATGTGATGGTGTGAAGGATGTAGGTGGTAGATTATTAACCCAAGAGGATGAAGTAAGGACCTGATGGAATGAATATTTTGAAAGCCTGATGAATGGGAACAGAGAAGGCAGAGCGACTGTAAACATGATTGGTTTTGGGGGTGTGCAGAGAAGGAATGCAGTGCCAGGAGACGTGACACTTGCACAGGAGAAGAGTGCTGTGAAGCGGCTGAAAAATGGGAAAGCAGCTAGAGTTGATGAGGTGTATGCAGAGATGATTAATCCCTTAACCGCGGGTCGTCACTCTCGTGACGGTCGGGCACAATGGATCAAACCGCAGGGCGTCACTTTGGTGATTCTGTGTTGTTTTTAATTCGCCTGGGCTTTCAAATGGTGACCTGTATCATCTATCAATACTGCCAATGTCTAACAAGAGTCAGAGCTACTAATGTCATCAGTACTCCCATCCATTGTTGACAATTTAGCCATTTTCCCCCACCCCAGACTCCCCTCCCTACCTCCCCTCCATTACCCCTCTCGTGTCATCTGCTCAGCCGCTCTGCGCTAAGCAAATCATCCCTGGATTTTTCCACTGATTTCATCCATTGACATGAGCCCTATGCCCTATTCTTATACAAAATAATATATATACAAAAAAAATAAGGTAACTGATTGTGCCATACACCTGGAATTGGCTAATTATCACTTGGCAACATCCAACCTGCACTCGTTTGCTAATTTCCCCTGCTTTTTCCCCCATGAAACATGCCGTATGACCTATTCCCGTAATATAAATTTATATAAGAAAGGAAGGGAGAAGCCTGAGTGATATTTATATTCACCTGGAACTACCTAATTTATTATGTATTGTCTAGATTTCCTACGACTTATTTCATAGCATATACATTAGCAGAAGACATTTTCAACTCTTGGCTACCGAGATATGTACATCATCAAGATAAGTACATCATTCAGTTCAGTGTCGTCCTTCAACGTGGAATCATGTCGCAGTCGCGCCCCTCCATTTCTGCCGCTTTTGCGCCCATTATAAAAGGCCCTGTGGCCTCTACCCCTACTAAACATCGTGTGGGAAGCGGTAAAGGACTGTAGTTACTGTATATATAAGTAATAAACTACTAGAAATAATAAAGTGTGAGTGTGTATCTAAGAAATGACAGAATACGAGCGGCGAACTAGCGCGAGTGGGAGGCTGGTACGTGCTCGTATTTTACATTGCTTTCACAGTTTTTCTTTTGGGAGTATGGATTCCAAACTACTTGGAAATCATTGAATAGTGTTTCCTGTGATAATATCAGGCAGTGGTATTCATATTACGGGATGTCGGGAAGTGTAAAGTAGAGACTTAGTTACCCAAATTCAGAAGTCTCCACAAGTCCTACAGTAGGCGACAAAGGTTCAACAAACATCCCAGGAGAAAGCTGAAAGTATGTGCCATATGCATATATAATTACAGTAATCTCTCTACTATCCGGACGTCCACTATCCGGATACATCACTATTCGGACATCATGGGCTGATGCCCCCCCCCCCCAAAAAAAAAAAAAAAAAAAAAAAACACACTGATTTTTCCTGACCGCGTCAGTTTGAATTTCCCGCCCGCGCCGACTAGCTCCCCTCCAGCTCCCCTCCTGGTCAATCTCCCTCCTACTAGATCTGTCTCAACTCCCATGAACAGTGGATGGTTGTCCGATCGTTTGCGGTATTTTCGTTCTTGTTTAAATAATCAAAAGTCACAGTGCTAAGGATTAAGTGTAGTTAAACACTGGATTTCTGGACATGCTTCAAGAGCAATTATGACCACTGTATAAACCTTAGAGATGGGGTTAAACAACAATCATGGACTGTAAGTAAACACTGTCAACTGCTAAATATTTTCCATAATCACTTCTAAATCCTCATTCTCTGGTTACATTTTATTTACTTCATGCTTTGTGTCCCATATTTGAGTGCACAGGCTGTGAAAGAGGTGATTTTCTCAGTGATTACCATGTCTCTTACATACGTTCACTATCTACTCAACTGGTGAACATTTTTGCCCCACACACCTCTAAATCATAATTTTTCTGGTTACATTTTATTCACTTCATGCTTTGTGTCCCATATTTGAGTACATAGGCTGTGAAAAAGTGATTTTCTCAGTAATAATCATGTCTGCCTTACTCACATCAAAATCATCATTTTTGGGTTAAAATTCGATTAATTCATGCTTTGTGCCAATTATTTATGTGAATGGGGTCTTAATTAAGTGCTATGCATGTCCAGGAGGGAGGCAGGTAGGTGGTTTTCTGATTTAGGTTAGGTTAGGTTAGGTTAGGGTCAAGAAAGACCGGTGCTGTTGGTGAACAGTGAACACCTTTGCCATACCTAACTCTTTTTCTGGTAACAATTTATTTATTTGATGCTTTGTAACCCATATTTTAGCGCATAAGATATAAGAAATGATGATTTTCATAGTGACAGCCACGTCCAATACTTACTTACACTAAGCTGCCACCTCGTGAACACCCCTGCCTTACTCACCTCAAATTCATCATTTTGGGTTAAAATTCAATTAATTCATGCTTTGTGCCAATTATTTATGTGAATGGGGTCTTAAGTGCTATGCATGTCTGGCAGGGAGGTAGGTAGGTGGTTTTCTGATTTAAGTTAGGTTAGGTTAGGGTCAAGAATGACCGGTGCTCTTGGTGAACAGTGAAAACCTTTGCCATACCTAACTCTTTTTCTGGTAACAATTTATTTATTTGATGCTTTTTATCCCATATTTTGGTGCATAAGATGTGAGAAATGATGATTTTCATAGTGAGAGCCATGTCCGACACTTACTTACACTAAGCTGCCAACTCGTGAACTGCCTTACTCATCTCAAATTCATCATTTTTGGGTTAAAATTTGATTAATTCATGCTTTGTGCCAATTATTTATGTGAATGGGGTCTTAAATAAGTACTATGCATGTCCGGTAGGGAGGTAGGTAGGTGGTTTTCTGATATAGGTTAGGGTAGGTTATGTTAGGGTCAAGAATGACTGGTGCTGTTGGTGAACAGTGAACACCTTTGCCATACCTAACTCTTTTTCTGGTAACAATTTATTTATTTGATGCTTTGTATCCCATATTTTAGTGCATAAGATATGAGAAATGATGATTTTCATAGTGATAGCCACGTCCGATACTTACTTACACAAACCTGCCAACTCGTGAACACCCCTGCCTTACTCACTTCAAATTCATTATTTTTGGGTTAAAATTCAATTAATTCATGCTTTGTGCCAATTATTTATGTGAATGGGGTCTTTATTAAGTGCTATGCATGTCCGGGAGGGAGGTAGGTAGGTGGTTTTCTGATTTAGGTTAGGTTAGGTTAGTGTCAAGAATGACTGGTGCTGTTGGTGAACAGTGAACACCTTTGCCAT
>JAGKTI010019284.1:0-17100 GCA_018397915.1 Birgus latro | reverse complement strand
CTCATTATCCATTCTCTCCATATGCCCAAACCATCGCAAGACCCTCTGCTCAACTCGATCAGCCATCTCCCGAACAATTCCAGTTCTCCTTCACACTTCATTTCTCACTCGATCCATGCGCATCACTCCACGTACACATACTCCTCAGACACCTGATCTCCATTACATTCAAACTTTTCCTCTCTGCCACACCCATATTCCATGTTTCAGTCCCATATAACGCAGTCAGTATCATAACACCTTCATACACCCTTCTCTTTATATCCATTCTAAGCGAACGACATCTAAACACTTTCTTTATTCCTCCCAGCACCTTTCCAACTTCATTCATTCTAAACTTCACTTCTGCATCTATTCTTCCAAAACATGTGACCCTAAATACTTAAAACACTCTACATCCTCAAGCAACTCACCATTCAAAACTATATTCATCCTCCTACCATCTACCAACCCCGTACACTTCATCACTTTACTCTTACTCTCATTTATTTTCAATTTCCTCCTTTCACACACCCTTCCAAACTCCTCTACCAACTGTCTCAATCTCTCCTCTGAATCAGCCACCAGTGCAGTATCATCCACAAACAGCAGCTGCTTCAGATTCCACTCTCTATCATCAACATTCACCAGACTCAGTCCTCCATCTAACACTCTTGCATTCACCTCCCTTACAACACCATCAATATAGATATTAAACAACCAAGGCGACATCACACATCCCTGCCGCAGCCCTACTCTCACGGGAACCCAATCACTCACAGTATTTCCCACTCTTACACACGCTCTACTATTTACGTAAAAACTTTTCTCTCCTTTTAGTAACCTACCATCAAGCCCATACAATCTTAAAACATTCCACAAAGCCTCCCTATCAATTCTATCATATGCTTTCTCCAAATCCATGATCGCCCAAAACACATCCTTACCTTTCGCTAAATACTTTTCACACACCTGTCTCACAGCAAACACCTGATCCACACATCCCCTCTCTCTCCTAAAACCACACTGCTCATCACCAATCACTCCCTCTGTACTCTCTCTAACTCTCTTAATTAACACTCTACCATACACCTTACCTACAACACTCAACAGACTTATACCTCTAAAGCTAGTACATTCATACTTATCACCCTTACCTTTATACAATAGGACCACACAAGCGCTCGCCCAGTCAATTGGCACCATACCTTGCACAAAGCACAAATTCAACAATCTTACTATATAACCAGTCAACAATAGTCGCTCCACCACCTTTCAGGCATTCCACAGCACACCCATCCATACCTGCAGCTTTCCCTGTTTTCATCTGCTTTACTGCCTCTTGCACTTCCTCCACCGTGATCAAAGATTGATTCAACTCTCCCCACACATCTATTCCTTGCACCCTTCCATCTGCCACAATCTCAGCCTCCCTTTCCTCCTCTACATTTAACTATCTTTCAAAATTCTCCGCCCATCTCTTCCAGACACCAAAGAGATCACACTACTGCTCTAAATATTGGATACTAAGTACGGATAATTACCAACATATTGATATATGTGTTAAAACATGCCCGCAGATACATTAATTTTCATTTCAAATCAATACTTATATATATATATAAAAAAAAAAAAGCCTGTCAATGCGATTTGGCGAGCTGATGGTGAAACATTTCCGCTAACTTTAGCACGTCTATGCTCTAAATCCTTAATTTTAAACTAATAATTAAATGAAACAAATTTTTACCGGATTTCCAATAATTAGGTGTACATGAACCTATGAGGTCGTAAAAATTATATTTTCCAATTAAAAGTGCTGATTCGGTAAATGGCGCCCGATTGGGTATCTCACTTGACCTTGGACTCAGTATTTCGTCGCACCGGGTCTATGGGGTAGGTGAGTACCAAGATCGAGAGACTCTCTCGATCTTGGGTGAGTAATGGCCAAAACACCCACCTACACGACCTCTCTCTCTCTCTCTCTCTCTCTCAGTACTTATGTACTGTACAGTATATCTCTCAATTTCAGTAATTGTATTTATTTGTTTTATATAAGTACTTCAGTGATATACATCAGTGTTTTCTTTTAAATTAGCTTGTGCGGTATTTCTGTTAGCGCCTATGGCTAAGTTGTGGCAGACGTAGGCTGTGGGACTATGATGTTAATATACAAGCAAAATTTGTATAGTACTGAGTAACGTTGTGAATGCTGCTGAGATGTGTAAGATGGACTGAAGAAAAGCAACTACTTGTATGTGTAACTAAATAATTAATACGTGTAGTGTTTTACGTGTAGTGTTCTGCGTAACTTCAGAAGCAAATTCAGGGTGTTCACAGAGAAAGGAAAACATGGAAAGAGTACTTGATAAATAAGTATCTCGCTTGCAGGATCGTTTGCCACTGACTAACAATATGGACACAGTAAATACCTGGAGAGATTTAGGTCAGGAAGTGTAAAAAAAAAAAAAAAAAATCAGTGGGGGAAAAAAAATGATGCAGATGACCATCTCCGTCAGTTACCCTTCAAATTACAGTCTTCTCTTGTGGTAACTTCGAAGAAAATGAAGGTACATCTTATGGGTAACTGAGAAGCCAGACCCCTCTTACTCTCCAAGTCAGACTCTCGACGTCTAGTTTCTTATCTTGGCCAAACCATCTCATTATTTGTAGTCATTTTCAATTACATATTTTTTGTTGAAGGTAAAAATAGCAACAGTTATACATTATGAAGGCCTCTGTATTTAAGTTGAACTGAACAGGTAAGAACCATCCTGATTTACCAGAAGTTGGTTTGCTAAATAGATGTGGATTTATGCTGAAGAATAATTGATGGCTAAACACTAATACTAATTATAATTTTTTGTGGTGGTTGCATTTTATAATTGAACTGTAAGCCATTCTTTGTTTCACCTAAAACAGTACTCAGGTAGTACTGCTGAGCTTCAACCTTTCAGCATAGACTATTCACTTCTGGCCAACATTTTCACTAAATCAAATAAGTATTGGAGATTTGATATGGTAAGGCACACCACTACTTACTTTAGATCGAATGAAGGTCCAAAGAGTCTAATGAATGAAGGCAGGAGCTGCAGGAGACAGGAAAGAACATACAAGAGTGAAAAAAAATAGGTGGAAGGAAACAGACAAGAGTTTAGAAGTTAATGGAAGTTTTGTTTGATAAATAATGTAATTAATTATCAGCAGATGATACATTTCTTTCCTTGGTGATGGTAAATGAATAGTGCTTGGCATGAGCTTTAGGAGCTGTATGTGAGATCAAATTTGACAGTGTAAGAAAGCATCATTATTATTTTAGATGAATGAAATTACTGACTGTATTGTGATTCTGACTAGCCATTCAGAGGAATACATTATGAACAACACTAAATATTTTCTTTGGTAGTGTGATGAAGAGTATAAGAGCACTGACATTATTTTCAAGATGTACAGCAAGGAATGGGGCTTGTAGTTTATTGTAGCTAGGTAGCAGTAGAGAAAGACCAGTATGAATGGAAGTAAAGAAGTCAATGCATGACAGTACACTAAAACAAGTCCATCATGTGTACAAGGAAAGGATGGATATTATTGAGTCAGAGTGGGAGCCACGGTAATGAGTCATATGAATTGGCTTCTGGATTAACATGAAGATGCCTAGCCAAACCATGGAAGTTTACTGTGTTATGTTGGTGTGGAAGCTTCTGAAAGATCCATAAGGGATACTTTGATGTGGTTCAGCAATACAGAATAAATAAAAGGTGATTTAAACTAGGAGAGTGTATGAGTAAAGAGGAAGGACTGAGAGGAACAGAAATACTGAGGGTGAGGTGGAGTGATGGAATGGAGAGGTATGTCAGTGTGATCTAGGACATCTACAGTATATAACTTTGGCATCCGCTGACTGGAGACAGGTTGGCATGGAGACAATACAGCTGAGACCTGCTAGTCAGAGATTGGGGCATCTGTCTGTAGATACAGCTGGTGAAGTTTGCCAGTACAGTATTTCATCATTAAGAACTCACAGTGGGAGGACTGTTTATTATGGTTAAAGCTTGTACAGTACTGTATGAAGATGCTCTTTTCTTAAGTGTAATATAAGTGGTACTTCAGTCTACATAAGAAGTGAGAATTCCACAGTTGTTGGTAGAGCCTTCACTGTGAACTAAAGAAAAATAATGTGCAGGACACAATTTCCATTTTAAAGCACCCATTGGTAATGCAGGGTTCCTTGGTATACAAGGATGAGTGGTGTACCTTATCTGTTGACCTTCATTATATATTACTTTGCTGTAGTAAACACTACTGGAAGTTTTATCAGTGCCATGTAATTACACTTCCATTATACTGTATATAGTAATACCTCATTTTGCTATAGTACACACTAATGGATGTTGTACCAGTGCCATTTCTTTATACTTTCATTGAATATATCGGTATTCACCAGCCTTCAGGACCTGTTCCATACCAGCTCCCTTTGCAAAACCTTTTCAGTGTTTTCATTAACACAGACATCGGGCCAACATACATTCATAAACCAAACCTCTACTTCAAACTGTCTGCACCACAATACATGCATGTTAAGATACTGCCTCTTCTATTTCCTTCCCCCTCTATTTTTGTGAATGAAGGACACCTGTAAGTTGGTGCATGGATTATTTTTAAATTTAATTTATTTTTCCTTCCTCTTAAAGATAGAAGTACTCTCTCTACTATCCGGACGACCACTATCCGGTTACATCACTGTCTGGACATCGTAGGCTGTCCGAACCCCAAAATGCCCCCAAATTTTAAAAAATCTGAAAAAATCCAATTTTTTCAACGTGTCAATTTGAATTTCCCGCGCGCGCCGACCAGCTGTGTTTTCGCGCCTCCCGCCTCTCTCTGGTCTCATTTCCCGCTCAGCTGCCGGCTCGTCAACTCGCCCTCAACATGGCTCCTGAAGTGCTTGGTTTTGTGGTGATTCCCTACCTCCTGCAGGGCTTGCTGCTGCTCTGCACCTTCTTCATCGTGTGTGTGATGATGGTCCCGCCGCTTGAGAAGAAGAAGAAAGTGGTTTTGACTCTGAAGAAGAAGAGGCAGATATTGAAGAAGGTGGATGCCGGGTGGCCGACATCACGGATCCTACGTGAATTCAACCTCCCTCGCTCCACTTTGTTTGATATCAAGAGGTCCCGAGACAAACTACAGCAGTACACGGCTGATTTCGCTTCGAAAACCAGATGAAACGTGGAGAAGAAGATGATGTTTACTCCTAAGTATGCAGATACTGACCGTTCCACGCTCATCTGGTATCGACAACAACGTGCTGCTGGTGTGTTGGTACGTGGAACGGAGCTGAAAGCTGCTGCCGAGAAGTTCGCAAGGGTACACGACACCCCAGACTTCAAGGCATCTGAAGGTTGGCTCTTCGCGTTCAAGTTACGGCACGGACTTACCAATTGTAAGGCCCATGGTGAAGCTGTGGATGCCAACGACGAGGGAATAGAAGAGTTTCGGCAGAAGGTGAAGGGCTTGATT
The DNA here is from genome assembly GCA_018397915.1 of Birgus latro. Lineage (NCBI taxonomy): Eukaryota > Metazoa > Arthropoda > Malacostraca > Decapoda > Coenobitidae > Birgus > Birgus latro. Next base: position 11,607 of record JAGKTI010019284.1, on the reverse strand, counting down.
GACAGGGAGGGCCTCACTCTCAGTCAAGTCTACAACGCTGACGAAATTGGCCTATTCTATCGTTCAGTGCCCACAAACACTCTCGCTGAGGAGACAGAGAAGCGTATACCTGGCCTCAAGCTCTCCAAGCAACGGATGTCTGCTTTGTGCTATGCCAATGCTAACGGCATGCACCAGCTCAAGCCCGTTATTGTTGGACGTGCAAAGCATCCTTGGTGCCTTCGTGGGTTAATGGATGTCCTTCCTGTCGTGTGGTATCATTCTCTGAAGGCTTGGTTCACAACCAAGATCTTCAGAGATTGGTTTCACCAACACTTTGTCAAAGAGGTCATACATTATCAGACATAGACATTGAAAATCCCACGCGACCAGGTAAAAGCCCTCCTGATTCTAGACAATGCACCTGCGCATCTGTCTAAGAAGGAGTTGGTGGCTGAAAATGGCTGGATTAGGTGTCTGTTTTTGCCACCTAATATGACTGCTCTCATCCAACCAATGGACCAGGGAGTGATTGTGGCAGGAAAGAGGCTCTACCGATGGAGGTTTTTGGACGAGGTGATGATTGTCTACTAGGACGAGGACGATCGCAAGGAAGGACGAGACATGCGAGGACATCAAACGATCGAAAACATTCGCCGCTACAACCTCAAGTCTGCTATCTACAACTGGGCCAGTGCATGGAAGGAAGTCTCTGTCAAGACTCTAGAAAATGGTTTGTCTCATCTGCTTCATGGAAGTGATGTGGTGCACGATTTTCTAGGTTTTGACGTGGATGACTTCCATGCAAGGCTTCGTGCAGGTGGAGACAATGTGGATGCTGACGAAGTGCGTGAGTGGTTGGATGACGATGAGGGCGATCCTGGGTATCAGATCATGTCTGATATCGAGATCGCACCTACTGTTGCCGGTACGAGTACCCAGCAGGAAGATTCCGACGAGGACAGCGACAGTGGTGCGGACTCCTCACAGATCGTCACTATTCCAACCATCCCCAAGCTGAGCGCACTCCGGGAACATGTGGAGTTCGTCCTTGACTACCTAGAACACCCGGACTGCGACAGGGAGATGGGGCCTTTGGGACTTGTGGATGAAGTGCGAGCTTTCAGGCAGCGCATCATTAATCGTCAGAATCGTTGTTGCTTGCGTCAATCAACCACTGACAGTTTTTTCAGGCCCGTCAACCCTGCCGTCCTCAACCCTCACTCCACACCACTGCCTCACCAAGACAGGCCTTCTAGCTCCGAGCCATAGCCCAACACATCAGGCACAGTGGAGTCACCAAAGGATGTGAGTTTGCGGCTGTCTTCTGAGTCCTCTGCAGTGGACAGTGTATCACCACATCCCATCAAGGAGCCTCTATGCCACCTCCGTCAGCTCATCTCAGACTCTGACAGCGACTAAATTCTCCAGGACTCGTCACTAGACCACACGGGAATTTACAGTTATGTGATGTACAGTGCACTGAAGTGATGTGATGCAAGATTGTTACTGTATTATGGGAAAGGAAACATTGTGGGAAGTGCTGGTGAGTGTAAAGTGCAGCGGAGTGCCAAGGATTCTATGAATTCCTACAGGTGTCTCAGGTGCACCTTCATACTGTCAGAGTCTGGGATGACGGAGCGGGTCATACATCAGGACGGCGGCATCATTCTCATAAGTACCCTAACTTCATCAAAATTCCTTGTTTTGTTCTTCCCATATCATTAATCTCATGCATATACTGTGTGAAAGATGATTTCCATAATGATTTTCATGTCTAACCTGTTTTCAGCATGCTGTAAAGTGGTAAAAAATTCCCATAAATGTAAATCATAATTTCCTGTTTTCAATTTATTTATTCATGCATGGTTACCACTAGTATTGAAGTGCACCAGCTGTGAAAAAGGTAAATGCCATTGATTTTCATGTCTGGTACCTAAACTAAGCTGCCAAGTCAGTGAACAGCTGTGCCTAACTTACCTCAAATTCATCCTTTTTGGGTTAAATTTAAATGAATTCATGCTTTGTGTTCATTATTTTAGTGCACCAGCTTTGAAAAAGGAAAATGCCATTGATTTTCATGCCCTGTACTAAACTAAGCTGCCAACTCAGTGAACAGCCGTGCCTAACTTACCTCAAATTCATCTTTTTTGGGCTAAATTTAAATGAATTTATGCTTTGTGTTCATTATTTTAGTGCACTAGCTGTGCAATCATGTTGCCCCTTTCTCTCCTTTCCTCTAAGGAAGGCAAATCCAGCCTTTCCAGCCTCTCTCTGTATGACAGATCTGCCAGACTGGGGACCATCTAGGTTGCTGTTCTTTGTATTCTCTCAGTCTTATTTATATCTTTATTTTTGTGTGAGGACCACACTACTGCTGCATATTCTAACCCGGGGCGGATCATGGCCACTGTCAATTTTTTCATCATCTCTTCACTCATGTAATGAAATGCTACTCTTATGTTGGTCAAGAGTTTATATGTCTCTCTGTCTTGTTAAAGTGTTTTTCAGGTGACAAACTATCCTGGACCAGCACTCCCAAATCTTTCTCTTCTCTCACTTTTGTAACTGGTTCATTACCCATCACATAATTCAGTGATGGCCTCTTGGTACTTTTACCCATTTTCAATATTTTACATTTTTTTGCATTGAATTTCATTTCCCACATCCGGCTCCAACCATGTATCCTATCCAGATCCCCCTGCAGCATTTTACAGTCCTCCTCAACCTCTACCTTCTTCAAGATCTTTGCATCATCAGCAAACAGACTTGCATAACTGTTCACTCCATCTGCCATATCATTTACATAAATCAGGAACATTACTGGTGCCAACACCGATACCTGCGGGACACCACTTGTTACTTCTCTCCATCCAGATGTCTATCTATCTATCTATTGCCAGACGCCTTGATCCTAAACGGGGGTGGCCACAAACAAGTCGCCTCCATGTCACTCTGTCCCCTGCCATTTCACTACCACGCTCCCAACTCACACCCCCCTCTCTCAAATACCTCTCCACTCCATCCCTCCATCTCATCCTCGGCCTCCCCCTCCCTCTCGCCCCCTCCACCTCACTCACATACACTCTCCTCGTCAGTCTTTCACTCTCCATCCTCTCCACATGCCCAAACCACCTTAACGTGTTTCTCCTAACGTTTCTCCTAACGCTTCCCATCACGTCCTCAACCACACCACAACGCTCCTTCACTTCCTCATTTGTCAGTCTGTCTCTCCATGTGACTCCACATGCTCCTCTCAAATAACTCATTTCCACTCCTCTCACTCTTGACTTCTGTCCTTCCAACAGGGTCCAAGCTTCACTTCCATATATCAGAGTTGGTATCACAATACTGTCATGTAACAACTTTTTCACTTCCATGCTCACCTCCCCGTTTCTTATCACTGCTTTCAACGAACCAGCAACCTTCCTTCCCTGCTGCACCGTTTCGAGCACTTCACCCTCCAGACTTCCATCCTTACTCATCACACTGCCCAAGTACTTAAATTCACTCACATTCTCCATCTCCTTCCCATCCAATCTCACTGTACATTCACTGGCTTCACTTCTCTCGAAGATCATCACTGTACTCTTCCCCACATTCACCTTTAGATTCCGTTTCTTACACACACTCCCAAACTCATCTACCAAGCCTTGCAGCTCCCCTTCGTCTTCACTCAACAACACAGTATCTGTCAGGGGAAATTTATGTTTTCATTCTGGCGTGAGGTCGCCAGATGTCAGGGGAAATTTATGTTTTCAAAGGATAATGATATTGTATAACTCAAGTATACAATGTATAGCTATGTGTGCTAAGAATGACTATCGAGTCATTTACTAAGAGAGAATAGACTTGTGAAATCGAGCAGCGATTTCACTTTATACTGGCTCACTTCGCCAATTCTCTAGAGTCGAGAATTTATAGACTTTCTCAACGGTACGCAGCAGAGACTAGACGCTCTATTAGGCTGTAATATTGTACCGTTGGCCTCTAAGAAAGTTAGTTTCTCCCCTTAACAATCAAAGATGATAATAATAAAGATAACAGGATCTTGGCTGAGCCAAACTCCTAGCTAGCACAACGGATTTAAGGATTACTGCCAAAAGCTGGCCTAAGTACCAGTCGTGATTTAATACAGAGTTGTGCTAACGTGGAGTAGCAAAACTATATTAAATAAGTGGGAAAATTAAACACGACTGTTACATTTAACAAAGCTCAAGAAAACGAACTGTAAATTTATTAAATACAAGCAAATAAATTTACGTTACAAGACTCCAATTCAAATCAAGGGAAAAGAAATGCACTCACTCACTCAGACAAACAGCTAAATATCTCAAAAAGCTTAAGCCTAGGAAAAACAAGAAAATACTAATCGGTATGGATGAAACCGAGCTGCTGTGACGATCACCAAAGTGGGTGGGAGCTGCAGGACACACGCCAATACAAGCTGAAATCTGAAATCGCTAAGAAATCACTAAAGCCTAGAGAGGCATACCGCGTCGCGCCGTGTCTACAGACAGACTAGGCTCGGGTTTGAATACATAGTGCGACGAGCGCGGAAAGATGGCACGGCGGGCGTAACGGTTCAGGCCCAAGCCGACAATTCAAAAATTATCGCTCAATGTCACGATGTAGAAAATTCGTCACAGGATCATCTGCAAACAACAGTACAGGGAGTTTCCAAACACTGCCCTCTCTCACTAGGGCCGCTCCAACATCCACTGCCCGACCTTGTATCTCTTTTATAACCCCATCCATGTACAGATTGAACAACCATGGAGACATGACACATCCTTGTTTCAATCCAACCTTCAACTGGAAAGATTCACTCAGTTTGCCATCCACACGCACTGCAGCCTTAGCACCCTCATACATACTCTTCACTGCCTTCAACAACTTCCCATCCACTCCATATATTCTTAATACCTTCCACAAACCTTGTCTATCCACCCTGTCATATGCTTTCTCCAGATCCATGAAGGCTGCATACAACTTCTTGGCTTGATATATCCAGATGTTCTGTCCTTTATTACTGTCCTCAATTGTCTGTTTCTCAAAAAGTCTCTCATCCATTCCAGGAGGTTTCCCATCAGTCCTTCTATATGAACTAATTTCCACATTAGTCTCTTGTGGGGTACCTTGTCGAAGGCCTTCTCCAAATCTAAATATACACAATCCACCCGACCATCTCTCTCCTGTAGCACGTCAATCGCACTTGAGTCAGAGCTCAACAGGTTGGAAACACATGACCTTCCACTTCTGAATCCAAACTAACTTTCAGTCAAAATATTCATCTCTTCCAGATATTTTATCCATCTATCTTTCAGGATCCTCTTGCACAATTTTGCAGCCATTCTTGTGAGGAACATTGGTCTATAGTTCATGGGTTCTTCCTTGTTCCCTCCCTTATAAATTGCTACCACATTTGCTCTCTTCCATTCTCGAGGCACTTTCCCCTCTTCCAAAGAACACACAATTAAACTGTGAATCTTACCCACCAATTGTTCTTTGCATTCCTTCAGTACCCAATTAGAAATTCCATCCTGTCCTGGGGCTTTCCTTACATCTTGAGTTTCCAGTAATTTATACACTTCCTGCACTTCCACTTTTATATCTTTTATCACTACATTTCTAGTCACTTCCTCCCCCTCCACAAACTCCCTTTCATTAGTAAAAACCAATTGGAAACATTTGTTCATTATTTGAGCTTGCATTGCTGCATCTTTATAGACCTCTCCTTTTACTTTCAGTTTGGCAATTCCATCCTTATATTTCAATTTGCCATTAACAGATCTATATAACAATTTGGGTTCATCCTTACATTTACCAATTATACTTTTTTCAAAGTTCCTTTCTTCCTATGGCTGCAAGCTGCCAGAAGAGGAAAGTACAAATTGAAGTATCCCTGAATCCGTATTACTTAGGGAGCCTCGCAGCTAATCAATTTCCAATAACACGTATTAATCTGTTAATTTTGAGGTGTAATACAGGGATATTTCTTGGGCGAGCTCCTCACTGTATCTCTATACCGTATTGCTGAGCTGATACTATAATATCATTACTTCGTGTTTCCAGTCGATCCTGCTGCACTTACGTGCTCCACTTTCCTTCAACTTCTACCCTCACACATGGACACTATGATGACTTTCTTCCAGTCCTTAGGCACTCTAACGTGATCATGTAACTTACCGTACATAATTTCCATGTCCATCCCATTACTATCTCTCATCCCTATAACGGCATTTCTACATACAAAACATGCCCAATGAAGCCATTCCTTCATCTGGTGTCTTAGTAATTCCCTCATTCACCACAATAAGTAGCTTGGCGTTTTAGTACTCTCCATCTCTCACTAACCTCATGCATTTCTATCAACAGTCTACCGTCTCTGCTTTACTCCCATTTCTCTCCGACTTCCTTCTCTTATTTTTTTTTTATGCAAGGAAGAAGGAACCAAAGGCCAGGGCCTGCAAACTGTTCCTTCCAAGAAAAAGTAAAAACAATACCAAAGAAAGCCAAATTCAAGATCCATTCATTTCGAGGTGCCTGGACACACTGCGTTTGAAAGATTGGAGATCATAGGAAATAGGGAATACAGACAGAGGGAGACAGTTCCAGAGTTGACCAGTTGCATAAATGAAGGACTTGGAGAACGGTTTCTTGTTATCCCTCCATATACTGTTAAACTGTCTCCCAGAATCCTCATCCACTCTCCAGCAATTCTCCCTTCTTATTCTTACTCGCTTCTTTTTTCCTGTGAACATACGCCCTCCTCTCTTACCTCTCCACGACATTATTTCTCTTATTGCTCAACCCATCCCTACTGGTTTTCTCCCTTATGTTCACTGTTTCTCTCTCTCCTAATTCCATCACGCTGCTCTCTTGATATTAATTTTCCTCCTCATACCATTCACTTCCTTCCCTAATTAAAGCATCAACAGAATTCTTCTGTATCCTATCTACCTAACCTCACCATAAGTACATCACTGAAACTTCTCTCATCCTCACCGTGTACTTTCTCCCTTTCAGCTTTTACCCTTACATCTGATGTTCACTTGCACACTGCCACTCATCCTTTACCCTTATCTTAGCTAAGACCACGTAATAGCCTGACAAGCCGCTCCCTTTCCTCTAATTGTTTGTGTCCAAAACTTCCTCTCCTAAATCGCTCTTCCCACACGTATGTTCACCAAAATACTTCCATTCTCTACTGTATACTGCTGACATCAAATCCATGGATAACTCCTAATATTTCATTACCTTTCTCATATTCATAATACCCACCCACCTTTCACCATTAGCCATTTTATCCCGCTAAAAACTCTCTCTCTCTCTCTCTCTCTCTCCTAATCCCGCAACTTCCCTCCCCCATTACCTCTCCTCACCATCCTCTGCTCCTCCCCACTATCCCGTTAAACATCATGTACCCTCTCTATTTATATCTGAAGAGGGTCCAAGTCGGTCCAAAACTCCTTTATCCCCCTAGTACACACCTTTTCCAAATCTGGGTTTATTCAGAGCTGCATTCCAACCCCTTTCTTCTTCTTCTACACAACCTTCGACCTGCTATTCCCTTGGCCCTAGTGCCCTGCATTCTCCATCCATTTTTACCTGGTCGCAAGACGCCAGGTATATGAGAGGAACGCGAGCTTATTTTGTTAAGGTTCGCTTTGAAAACGTGGGAATATACCTTCACTGCACTCGAACCATCATGTCGACATCACCCGTTTCTACAGAACTTACTTTCATGGCTCCTTCTCACACACACACACACACACACACACACACACACACACACACACACACACCACAACGACGATTATAGATCCTCTCACCTGTTTCTCAGTCCCTCACATTTTCAGTTCTGGAGAGTATTTTGAAATATACCTGCACTGCATTCAAAACAACCAGTCGAACATCTCAACCGCCCGCCCATATGACAGCCAATTTCATTCATTCCCTTTGCTTAACACAGCCCTTTTTTATCCCTTCCCCCCTGGCGATTCATAGAGCGACGTAGGACAAACGTGTATATTTTTAACCCGTACACACACACATACATACATACAGAGAGAGAGAGAGAGAGAGAGAGAGAGAGAGAGAGAGAGAGAGAGAATTATTTCATATCACATATGGGTTCCACTGACCTGGGACATCCTTGAAAATCGAATAATTCCTCATATTCTTTATGTAGCTCTAATCGAAACTCATCACCATGCAATTGCACTTCTCTGAGTGCTATGATTTGCATTTGGTACGGCGACTGACAGACTTTCGCTTACTTACAGAAACTAAACAGTCGCATTCAGACTTACAGGGTACTTATCTTTCAAACTCTTTATAGATCACCGACCGATGAAGGAGCTATTATATGCTAAAAATTGTCAGTTGAAGAACATGACGAATCATAAATCATACTCCACTGAGTCCGGTATGAGACTATTATCATTCTGCCACTGTACCAAGCTGGTCACAGATCCCTTGCATGTGTGAATGGGAGTCCTTAGTGCTTGCCTCATGAAATGACTCCTGTGCTGAGGGAGTGGATAAAAACTCTCCTGACAAATAAAATCGCCTGAAGACAGCAAGAACAGAATAAAAATGACGCCATCCATGTGAAGGAATTCAAAATGATGTAATAAAACAGATGAAGTGCATGCTGCATGCGGCGAATGCACTCCTACCTAAAGCACATTTAACACAGTTGTGAAACATGGGGTATTCCACTAAGCAATATACGGAAGCGAATAAATAAGCAGATCCAGGTATCATCATCAAGGTCGCACCTACAACGGAATGAAGGAATAAATGAGAGCCTGTCATACATGCAACTGAAGCCTCAGCAAGAGAAAGCACATGGGAAGCTAAAGTCTTGTGGGAGGCAGAGCAGCGGAAGGAGGTGGGAAAGGATGTAGCAGAGGGCTCGGAGTGGAGGGGAGAGATTGAGCTAAAATAAGCTATCAACTGAGCACTCCAGCCAACTTCTGAAGAGGAAGATGAATATTAAAAACTCTTATATGGCGCACGAAACATGGAATAAGTCTAGAAAATGTAAACAAAGACGTGGTGGTGGAGATGGAGCAGAGGGGTTCAGAACCTAATAGATATTTGACAGAAGCAGTGGTGGCATGTAAAGCAACAAAGAAAGACGTTGGGTGGCATGGGCAGACACAGACTGCTAACAGGCAGAAACCCTGGAGGATGACTACGTACGGCTGGTGTAGGAAGCGGCACCATTAAAGGCAAAATGATAGGTTCCATATGCAGTTAGGTTACAATATGACAATTTCATATTCAAAATTAAAAGTAGGATAATCACTACGGAAACTAGGATAAGCACCATCACAATTAGAACTGCATCGAACTGCTGAGGGACAGTAGGGCAGTCGGAATGGCTACCCTTGGTATGTGCCTGACAGCCCCAGTGGCCACTCCAACTTTGCAAGGGAATACCCCAGACCCCCCTGAAAACCTGGGCCACACCTTGGCTATTCATATTTTAAATATCCTAGCAACGCCAGAGCTAAGGAGCAAACTGTATTGCATGAACCAAATGAAAAGGAAAGACGTGTGATTTTCTATGCATGGAAGAAGGAACCAAAGGCCACGACCCCTAAATTGTCCCTTCTAAGAATGTAAATAAATAAGTAAATAAATAAGAGTCTAGTTCAAGATCCGTTCATTAGAGATCTCTGGACACAGTGCGCTTAAAAGCCTGGAGGTCAAAGGCAAAAGGAAGTACTGATAGAGATAGACAGTTCCAGAGTCGATCTGACGCATACATGATGGACTGGGAGTACTGGCTAACTCTTGTATCAAGGAGCTGGACAGAAAATGGGCGAAAGTTTGCTGCCAGACGGGTGCTAAGTGCCCACCGTAATGGTGGAGGGATGCAAGCGGGCAGTTCAAAAATGCAATGATCATTGAAGTACTGAAACAGAAGTGATAAAGATGCAGCAGTGGGGTGAAGAGAGAGAGGTTTGGGGAGTCAGTAAAAGGAGAAGGGTTAACAAGACAATGAGCCTTTGACTCCACCCTGTTAACAAAAGTTTCATATGGGGAGCCCCGCTACACAAGTGAGTTGCACTCCACACCGGGGTGAATGAAATCTCTCTATAAAGTCAAAAGCTGTTCGGGGGCAAAGAAAACTGAGAGTCGGCTTAGCACGCCGGATATCTTGGAAGCAGATTCGGCAAGAGTAAGATGATCTTTCCCTGAATAATCTCAAGACTAAGAAACCTTGAGAATGTTGAGTGATGATACAGGATTAAGCTGAATATTGTCGAATACTGAAGGATAATCCTGTGGAAGATTTTGGCGGATCGAAAGATGAACTGAATTTCTGATGTATTAAAAACAACGAGGTTACTTTTACCCCAATCAGACATATGAGCCATGCCGGAAATTACGTGTGATACTGCCGCGTGTTTATTGAAGTAACTGCTGTCATGGACGCGTAAAAAACGAATGGAAAGGTGAAGGATGGAGTCATCGGCGTACGTGTCAATAAGGTCAGATGTACAGCTTAGAAGGTCATTTATGAATAAAAAAAAGAGAGATGGTAACAGGACAGAACCCTGAGGAACGCCACTACTGAGGGCTAAAGAAGATCGGTGGCCGTCTGCAACAGCAACTATAGGGCGACCAGAGAGGAAGCCACAGCTGAAGGCACAGCTAGAAGGATTGAAACCATGAGGGCAGCTTGGAAATTGTGAGACTCGGAAAAAATAAAAACTTTGAGACATACTGCAATGGCACTTATTCGAGTGACCGAAACACCAGCAAGATTGACAATGGCCAAGCAGGACAAATCTCTTGACTAAGATATGCATGGCACCAATAAACCAAAGTCCAGGGAACCTCTAGCATAAAAAAAGGCAACACTGAGTGGACAGATGTACAAGCCATGTGAGAGAGGAACGAAACAAAACACAAACAGTTTCACGACGTCAAGCTACAAGAATGTCATAAATAACGATGCAGTCCGATAAATATTTTCTACCTGAAGAGAAAACGAGATAAGAACCATACAATATTTATACAACTTTAAAGACGGGTACAATAATACCTAGTACAGCAATACTTGCATCATCAGATGAGGAAAACAAAGGCTGCAGACTGAGCATTTTTAAGTGACAAACTAAGCCTTATCTGGATGAAAGCAGTTACTTTGGTTCCCACCTGCCAGAAGTGAAGATGGAATTACATAAGTGTTGACAGTGGAATACCTGAAGGGAGAGAATAATTGTGGTGAAGCACGAAGGCCAGACTGTAGAAAAGACTAAAGTGGAGTTAACCAGGTCAATGGTGTAACAGTGAGAATGGTGGCGTTGCCAGATGGGCAATCAGGATGGCACTGACCACCCTTGAAATATGACTGGCCACCCTAAATTTCCGAGGGAATATCTCCATCTTCTCTCAGATAGTTTTTCTTGGGCCAACCCATAACTAGACTTGGCCACCTTTTGGTGGCCAAGTCTAGTTATGGGTTGGCCCCTTATTTTAAAGACCCTAATTACAACCCTCAATGGGAAGATCAGAAACTGAAACGGTAAAAAGAGAAGGAATAAAATCTTCAGCAAAATGTCAGTTTGTGGAACACAGGAACAGAATGAATAAAGTCACGCG
>JAGKTI010019282.1:0-17101 GCA_018397915.1 Birgus latro | reverse complement strand
ATAAAACCCGTGTACAAGGTTAATAACTGTGCAGGGGTAAAGAAAGTTCGGAGTCGGCTTTGCACACCTAATCTCTTGGAAGCAGATTTCACAAGAGATATCATCTGTTCTTTCCAAGATAAAAATCCTGAGAGAATGAAACCCAGAGCATGTTCAAGGATGATGCAGGACTGAGCTGGACATTATTAAACAATAGTGGGTAATCCTGAGGAAGATTTTGTTGGGTTGATAAGTGTAAGAACTTAGTCGTAGACGCATTAAAAATAACAAGATTATTTTTACCTCAGTCAGAGATACAAGCCAAGTCAGACATTAGGTGTGCCATAGCCTCATCCCTTGTTTGTTGAAGTAACTGCTGAGATGGACGTTACGGAAACCGAATGGAAAGGTGAAGGGTGGAATCATCAGCATATGAGTAGATAGGGTTAGAAGTACAGCTTAGAAGGTCATTGATGAATAAAAGGAAGAGCATTGGTGATAGGACAGAGCCCTGAGGAACACCACTGTTGATAGGTCTAGGAGAAGAACGATGGCCGTCTACAACAGCGGCTATAGAGCGAATAAAAAGGAAGCTAGAGATGAATGCTCAGGTAGAGGGACAGAAACTGTAGGAGGGCAGTTTGGAAATTAAAGATTTATGCCAGACTCGATCGAAAGCCTTTGAGATGTCAAGTGCAATGGCAAAGCTTTCGCCAAAGTCCCGAATGAGGATGACCAGGAGTCTGAAAGGTAGGTGAGAAGATCGCCAGTGGAGCGTCCCTGATGGAACCCATACTGATGATTAAAATGAAGGTTGTGACAGGAAAGATGCTTTAAGATTTTTCTGTTAAGAATTGACTCGAAAACCTTTGAGACACAGGATGTTAAATAATTGGATGATAGTTAGAGGGTTTGGAATGGTCACCCTTCTTTGGGACTGGCTGAATAAGAGCATGCTTCCAGCAAGAAGGAAAGGTACAAGTTGAGAGACAAAGGTGAAAGAGTTTACCTAGGCAGGGTGTAAGCACAGAAGCACAGTTTTTGAGGACAACAGGAGGGACTCCATCGGGCCCATATGCCTTGTTAGTATTAAGGCCAGTGATGGTAGAAAATAGATTAGCTGAAGAAATTTTAATGTCAGTCATGAGGAAGTCAGAGGAGGGAAGCGATGGAGGAACAGCACCGGAATCGCCTAAGGTGGAATTGGAGGAGAAAGTCTGAGTGAAGAGATGTGCTTTGTCAGTAGAAGAAATAGCTACAGAGCCATCAGAGTAGAAAAGAGGAGGGAGGATGATGAGGTAAAGTTGTTAGAAAGGTTTTTGGCAAGGTGCCTGAAGGAGTGAGAAGAATTCGAGTTGGAGAGTTGAGAGCATTTAGCACGGATGAAATTATTTTTAGCAGTGCGAAGAACAGACTTAGCACGATTCCGGGCAGAAATATAAAAATGATGTGATTCAGGGGAGAGTTGGCTCCGGTACCTTTTATAGGCCCTCTCCTTGTTGCGGATAGCATTAGAACAAGCGTGATTAATCCAAGGCTTTCTTGCAGTGGTCATAGGATATGAGAAAGAAATGTGTGCTTCCATTCCTGAGAGAATAACCTCCTTAAAGCTCAAGGCATACTCAGATGGCTCCTGGCCATGGAAGCAATAATCATTCCAAAGAAAACCAAAGAAGTACTGCCTGAGGGTCTCCCAATCTGCAGCTCTAAAGTGCCACAGCCGACGTTTCTTTGGAGTGTCCACAGGCCGTACCGGAGCAATAGGACAGGTTAAGGTAATAAGGTTATGATCGGAGGAGCCCAACGAAGAGAAAAGATTAACAGTGTAAACAGAAGGATTAGTTGTTAGGAAGAGGTCAAGTATGTTGGAACTCTCTCCAAGGTGGTCAGGGATACGGGTAGGGTGCTGTACAAGCTGCTGTAGGTCATTGAGGATAGAAAAGATGTAGGCTTGTTCACCAGGTGGGTCAGTGAAAGGAGAGGAGAGCCAAAGGTCGTCGTGAATGTTGAAATCTCCTAGAATGGAGATTTCAGAGAAAGGAGAAATGTATAGAATGTGTTCCATCGTAGAATTAAGATAATCAAAGAATTTTTGATAGTCAGTAGAATTAGGAGATAAGTAAACAGCATAGATATATTTAGTCAGAGAATGACAGGTGAGCTGAAGCCATAGAGTAGAAAATTCAGAAGAATCATGTTCAGGGACACGAGAGCAAGATAGATCGTTGCGTACACATACGCAACAGCCACCTTTGGCTTTGAAATGTGAATAAAGTAGGAGGATACAGAAAAGGGTTTGCTGTCAGTTGCCTTAGACAGCTGAGTCTCAGTGAGGAAGAGAAGGTGAGATTTAGAGGAGGATAGGTGGTGCTCAACAGAGCAAAAGTTATAGGAAAGGTTGCGAATGTTGCAAAAATGAAGAAAGAGTGAGTCAGACAGTGGTTCCAGGCAGCTCTTAGGGTCGTCACCGGGAAAGGGGCGGATGGTGGGGGCATTTAACTAGACATGCACTATCCGGATGTGTTCATTATCTTGGTTCTGGACTTTGGCTCTATTTAACCATTATCCAAATTTACTTGCTACTATCCGGACATAAAAGTCCCCGAGAACTTTGGCTGGCCAGCCGAGTTGTTCAAATATTTGATATTGTTGCTCATGGGCTCCAGCTGTGTGCGGGTAATAGACCGTAACCCACAACTTGAGCTAAAATGTCCGTCCGCCCTTGTACTGAATGTTGAAAGTTGTGCGCTGGTCCGATCACTCCCTACGAACCTCCAGCATCAGAGTAATACCGACTGTAACCCACAAGCTGTGTCAAAACATCTGTATGCATCCCCACTGAATGTCCATAGTCACGCAGTCACTGGGATTAGCCTTTCCCAACTGCTACTACGCGTCTGACAGAGACCGTAAACCACAAGTCAGGTGAAAGCGCCCATCTGCCTCTGCAGCAAATGTCCAAAGTCACCCGGTCACTGGGAGTTGTGTTTCCCAGCGGCCATCGTGCCTGTAAGACAGACCACAAGCCACATGTCAGGTGAAAGCATCCATCCGCCTCGTGACAGAAGGGTTAAAATCCTGCCCACAGCCTTGCTTCTCCCCCTCTCCCATCCCTTCTTCATACCCTCCCATGCTCCCTGCCTTGCTAGCCGGGCCTCCCAGCTCTCCCCTCACTCCCTCAGACCCTCCCTTCCCTCATTCTAAAAGCACTGACCCATGACTTTTAAAGTTCTGGGTGATTTAATTGAATACTGTAGGTCATATTAAAATTATGCGAAATCCACGAGAAAGCTTATGAAATTCTGCATCTAGACATATGCTTAACTCTTGCAAGGTTTGGGCAAAATTTTGCACTAGGATGGTGGGAATTTATATGAAGGAAAGTTGTATTTTTGAACACCATGTATTCTCACTGCAGTTTTGTTATTTTACTCATGAGTTTTCTGTGTTTTTATTAGCTTATCTTATAGTACAAACACCAGCAAAGATGATGGTATACCATTTATACCAATATAACCAATTTCCGGTGTCGTATTTGGCTTTGGATTTTTTTTTTTCCTCCCTGGGAGCAGTTATCACTCATCACAGAGGTAACAGATTTTCCAACCGTTTTCAAGTTTTTTGTGGATATTTGTTGTTTATGCAGGATTTTTGTGGATATTTGTTGTTTATGCAGGATTTTTGTGGATATTTGTTGTTTATGCATTGTTTTCTTGGTGTTTAGCATTGACGTGGATATTCCTATGAGTGTTTTGATGTCTCAGTATGGCAGAATGACCAGAAATCACTGCCAGATTTTGGAGGGGTACAGTACATATAGGTAGGTTTTTTTTTTTTTAACTCTTAAGTTTTTTTTGTGGTTTTTTTTGTGTTTAGCATTACTTTAGATATTCCCATGTGCATTTTGATGTCTGGCAGATTGACCTGAAAACACTGTCAAAATTAAGAGGGGTACTTGTACATGCAGTAGTGTACTGTATAGGTAGTTTTTTTTTTTTTCATGGTTCTCTTGGTGTTTAAAACTATTTTGTATATTCCCATATGTGTTTTGATGTCTGATTATGGCAGAATGACCAGAAAACAGTGCCAAAATTAGGAGGGGTACTGTACATACAGTAGTTTATAGGTATGGTGTCTTTTTTTTTTTTTTTTTTTTTTTTTGCATTTTCATGGTGTTAAAAATTATTTTTGATATTCCTGTGTGTCTAAATATGATGTATAATTGTGCCTGAATGACCGGAAAACACTGCCAAAGTAAGGAGAAGCTCTGTACAAATATGCTAGGTATAGGTGGGAGGTTGGGTATAGGTAGGGTCAGGATATAGTAGTAGAGGTAGTAGTAGTAGTTGTTCCCTATGCAGTCTGGCCGAACAGCCCTGAGTACCTAAGGAAGGCCATGGCCGAGACCGGGGATTCCCACAGAACTCTCAAGGAGTGTATGTTGTGTTGTTGGCGTAGGTGCTTATGTGCAATGCAGTCTTCCATAATGTATGGGGTGCTGTGTTACATCCTGGGCAGGCATCAGCGACGGAGTCATCCAGCCTCTTCTGATAACCTAAGAGGGCTGGATGATGCCCACATCTCAGCCTGGCCAGGGGGACCCTATCCTCACGAGGGAGACAGGATTCAGAAGAGCAGCGAGTGATTTGAGTGTGGATTTGCTTCTGGAAGCTGGTTTGAGGTGGGCGAGGGGTGAGAGATGACAGTATTTGTATATGATATCGTGTGCTGGGTGCTGCTCCGACGTTCCCCGGTGTGTGCGGACGCGCTGCCACACAGTGCAGTGGACGTTGTTGGTTTGTGCAGGCTGCAGTGAGAACTTGGGTGTCTCTCATGTCTAGATGATCCACGACTTTGAGGAATCTGGTTTCTTGGTGTAGGTGGTTTGTGGGTGTAGTAGCTGTGCAGCCTGTGATTATTTTTAGGGCCTTGTTCTGTATGGTCTGAAGAGTGTTATAGTGTGTTTTAGTGAGGTTAGGAGTCCAAGCAGGGCCTGCATAATTCATCACTGATCGCATATATTGTTTGTATAGTAGGGGGATATTGTTTGTTATCCGAACATTGCCACTACCTGTACATGCCTTTGGTTCTTTTATGTTGGATAATTGAGCGACTACTGTACATATAAACAAGAAATTACAGTACAGTCCCAGTTATCTGGTATTCAGAGAACTGGGAAAATTCACAGACAGTCAAATACAATAATACCCCGATATACGATACCCTGGCTTAGCGATGTGGGTACAAATATCACCAAACCCCCTGTTACACGACTCCCTCTCCCTGGTTTAACGATGGGCCCTCTGACGTCACGTCCACAGGCGATAGGCCGAAATTTTGAATCGTGCATGTTCCCAGGGCCAGCTGAGCCCTCCCGCTTCCCAGGATGCACAGAAACGCTCATGCGGACCCCACAGCCATCATTCACTCCGCACTCACCTGTATCGTTCGTCTCACACTGACCATCCCAGAGTGAAGAACTCTCGTATGCTCGCCCACCATGCATCATGTTGCGCCATCAATGTTACGCAAGCCACTATTGTAGTGCATCATACGAACAGTGCTGTGAGTAGAGCAATGATACTAATCATGTGGAATGAAATTTTGTGTGAATTTTAGTTTAAATAAGTGCGATCATGTCTGGTAAGGATGCTTCACATGGTGGGGCTAGTGATGGTGGTAGTGGAGGCCCTAGTCGGGGTGGTAAGCGGCCTGCTAGTGTTGGTGCTGGTGCTGTTCTTGCAAAGTGTGTGCATAAGACTGTGTCTCTAGATGTTAAACTAGATATTCTTAAACGCCACGATAAAGGCTAAGGTGCATGTGCTATCGCCTTGGCTCTTCACCTGACCCAGTCGACTGTCTCCACTTCATGAAGGAGAAGAAGGCCATTAAGGCTGCTGCTGGGGAGGTTGCAACCTTATCCGCCTTCCGTATCACCTTCCAGAGAGTGCCTGCGATGGAGGAGTGGAAGCGGATGCTGCTCACGTGGGTGGAGGATCAGAACCGGTGCAAGGCACCCATGAGCCAGGCAATCATTTACACTAAGGGTCTCTTGCAGTGGGAAGAAATCAAGGTGAGGCAGGCTACTGATGCTAGCGAGACTTTCAAGGCTAGCCATGGGTAGTTTGACCGATTCAAGAGGTGAGCTAATCTCCACCACATGAAGATGTACAGTGAGGCAGTGAGTGCAGATATGGTGGTGGCAGCAGCGTTTCCTGATGAGTTGAAACACATGATTGCGGAGGGTGGCTACAGTACGAAGCAGGTCTTGAATTTTGATGAGATTGGGCTCTTTGGGAAGAGAATGTCCTCCAAGACATACGTGGGAAATATTTTCCCCCCGAGCGGTTGCGCTCTTTACCTTTAGTTGTCGATCGTTAAAGAGCAGAGGAAAACGTACTTGAGAGGTTTAAAAACCCAGAGATTACGTTCTGTTAATTCTTATTAGTAATAAATTAAATGCTACTGCGTTTAACATTGGTAGACAACTATGTACATACATGTAAAAACTAGGGAATTTTCCATTGACCTAAACTGCGCCTGCGTGGATGACGTGGTAAGGAAGAAAAGCCACGATGAAACGGGAGGCCAGTTTTAATATATATATATATATACAGTATATCTATCTGTAGAAAAGGGGAATATTTTGTTTAGTTTAATTAAAACTAAGATTAGATTAAGTTAGATTCACCTTATATATTTTATGGAGTAAGTTAGCTGTATTTGACTTGTAATTAAGCAATAATTGGCAACTCTTCTATCCTATGAGGGACAAAGAAGCTTGCCATGTTGCTCACTCCTTGAGCAGATTTCACTCCGTCACTAGCTGCGCTAAACTGCTTGTACCTAGACCCCAAGGACGCCTGATTGCCCAGGAAAGACCGAAACAGCACGCCCGTCGTCATCTTGTTGTTCAACTCAATATATAGCTAAGTGACCTTATTGATTTGGCCAAATCTTAGGGAACTAGCTAGTATATGAGAGGTGATTGTAGGTGAGTTAGGGGATTTAATTGCCTGATTTACTCATGAGACTTATGCAAATTTACCTCTGTTCAATTTAGATAACTTTCTCCAGTGAGGAGTATCTAGGACGCTTGTTTTTTCTCACATTTGGTGCCCCGAGTGAGGATAACAGATGTGTGCAGAGGCGTTGAACGACTTTAAGGTAGCTTTCATAGGGCACAGCTTATTACCATGTCACGTGGAAGTAGAATATGTGGAAATACATATATACAGAGCTCCTGGAGGAAAGGCAAGTTCCTTTTCCGAGGATGAGCGGCTAAACGCCGTATTAGAATGGGAGCATGATCGCACTATTCTTTTTTGGGGAGGAAATGACATCAGTGAAGATTCAGATGTTAATGAAATTGTGGAAAATATACTTACAGTGGTAGGAGCCATTGAAGGCTCGTGTAAATCTGCAGTAGCAATAACCCTTCTTGAGCCTAGGAACCTACCATATGGCGCATCTGTTTGCTATGGTACCTACAAATTTATGAGTAGGACCATAAACCGGAAGTTGCAGAGGATTAGGAAAGGGCAGGCTTTCATTCATTTCAATGCAAAGCCTTTCCAAGCCTACCAAAAAACAGATGGCATCCATTGGAATCATAAAGGCAGAGAAGTGGTTCTGCAAAAATTTATAAATTACACAGAGCATAAGAAAGAAAGGTTCTATGCTGTGCAGGCCTTGGGTGGTCCTATGCTGTAATGAGTGTGGAGATAATGACTGCCCCAGAGGTTTAATAGCCCAGGGAGATAGGTATAAAGCCATAGAGCAAATCCCTACACTCCTTAAAATTTAAAATGTTAATTATTACTGAGCTCTGGAGAATTTTGATTATTTTGGAAAGTGAGTGTGGGAAGGACAGAATTACCCCAGATGTTTAATAACCCAGGGAGATAGGTTTAAAGCCATAAACCCTATTCCCACACCCCTCAAAATTTAAAATGATAAATAATGATGGAGTTCAGTAAATCTGGGTTGTAAAATTTAAAAAAAAAAAAAAAGGTTGTACTCCCGTAACTTAGAAATCAGTAACAATGTCTATTTCCTTGTTGCAAAAATCAGCTAGTGGTAAGGCAGGATGGGTAACGAGAGCTATACTGGACTGTAGACAGTCATTAGAGGAAACACCTCCAATTAAGGAGAAATTAAGTAGTCCGTTGAACGTATTAAAAGAAAGATGGGCCAAGTACGAGGAAAGTTATACTAACTTGGAAGCAGCCATCGTACAAGCTGATGATAATGATCTTTTGGAAGCAGAAACCTCCAAATTTGATGGTAAATTGGAGGAATATCTAGCATTAGTGAAGCTGGTTGAATTTAAATTAGCCAGTATTATCAACAGAACAAAAGCTGTGGAACAAGCAAGTAAGGCTGCATTACCACAAATTGCGCTTCCAGAGTTTGATGGGGAGCAGAATTGGAAATCCTTTTGGGATCAGTTTAAATACTTAGTCCATGATAGAACAGATCTCCCTAATGTGAGCAAGCTCGCATATCTGTGAGGACAGGTCAAAGGGATGCCTTACAAATTGATAAAGGAATTACCTGTGGAGGGAAGCAATTATGAGGCAGCTTTAGCTATCCTTAAGCAGAATTATGAAGATAAGGAGCAAGCCATTACCCAACTATTAAAGGCTCTGATAGAATTACCCATTCCTAAACGTGATTTCGAGTCCTTGCAAAGTTTTCGGATTGCTATGAGTTGTAATTTAAAGGCCTTAGGTACTTACGAAGATGTTAAGGCAGCAGACTGGGTGCTTTCTAGAATTGTGTCCTTAAAACTTCTACCAAGAACTAAGGACGCTCTGTATGGCAGGTACCAGAAGGATAATTTCTCCTGTGAGGAGATTGAGAAAGGCTTGATGCAACTCTGTAAACACTTGCAAGGAACAGTAAAGCCTGTTGAAAATAAACCAAAGGCTGAAATAAGGAAAAGAACCACTAACCAACTGGCTGGGAAAGCTAAGCCAAGAACAGGTAAGGCTGTACCTAAGGAAGAGATAGGTACTTTTCTTAGCTCTTTAAAATCTGAGGATAAATTAATAAAGACAAGGGATAGACAAGCTGATGAAAGTAAGGAGGTAAAATTTTTCATGGTAAAGGACAAGAAGGTTTGTGTGTTTTGTGGTGAACAACATTCCAGTGTATCTTGCCAACAGTATCCTGATTATGCCTCTAGAATAGTGAGACTTCAGGAATTGGGATGTTGTATGATTTGCATGAATACCGAACATGGTTCCGCTGACTGTAAAATTAAACTAAATCTTTGTTTCAAATGTAAAAGGGACAATCATCATAGTGCTTTGTGTCCAAGGATGATGAAACATGAGGTTCCTAAAACTGCAAGTGTCAATATGACAGTTGCCGAAGCAAATACTCCAGTAACGATGCCAGCTGCAGTTCCAATTGCTGATGTAAAGGTAATGAGTGAAAATAGGAACATATTAGTATGTACTCTTTTTGATACAGGTGCGCAGAAAACCTTCATTTCTGCAGACATTGTAGATAAATTAAAGTTACCTGTTGTCGGCAAGGTAAATCTAGCCATTACAGGGTTCTTAACTACTAAAGAAGCACAGTCCTTTGATTTAGTTAGACCCTTAATACAACTTGGCAGATATAAATGTCGCATAACAGCAGCTGTACTGGATAAGATGGAAACCAGTATTTATATAAAAGGACTAAAGGAAACCTCTGAGAATTTGCAGAGGTCAGGGATAAGATTGGCAAAACATAATGTGAAATCAGATACTGTGGGTCCCATAAAAATGATAATTGGATCAGATTACTGTGGAAGATTCTTACACAGGACCTTTAAGAAGAATAAAGTACAGTTGTTCAAGAGTCCAGGAGGTAACCTTATTATGGGTCAGCTGCCTTTTCCCAAGAAAGGCAAAGGAGAGGCCAAATTAGTAGATTCAGTCTTTGTTACCCCCACACAGTAATTGATGGTAGCTAGAATAGGTGCAGAATTAGAACCTACTCAGATAAATGACTTGTTAGATGAAAAAATTGAACCTGTACACAAACTTTGGAACCTAGACATTGTAGGAATACACACTGAAGATCCAACCCCTGAAGATAAAATAACTTTGGATTTGTATAATCAGTCTGTGGAATTTAAGGATGGACAGTATTGGGTAGGATTACCATGGAAACTAAACCATTTGGAATTACCTACAAATTTCCAAGCAGCTAAGGCTCAGTTAAATTCTCTTTTAAGAAAGTTGAGAAACAATCTAGAACATTTAACCTTATATGATAATATTATAAAAGATCAAATGAAGAATAAATTTGTTGAAGAATTAGAATTCCCTGTTAACCATAAAGAGGGACATTATCTACCACATCATGCTGTAAGCAAAGATTCAGTAACAACTCCCATAAGGATAGTTTTCAATTGTAGTAGTAAAGCGTCCAAGGAGTTAGCCAGCTTGAATGATTGCATATACTGTGGACCTACACTAACAGAGAAGTTAGGGAATGTATTACTAAGATTTAGAGAGAAACCTTATGCTTTTACAGCAGACATTAGTAAGGCTTTTCTCAGAATAGGATTGAGAGAGGAGGCCTCAAGACCCTCAAAATGAGGATAGTCCATTGAAAGCCTACTGTTTCCGGTCGGTGCTCTTTGGCTCTTGTGCTAGTCCTTTCCTACTTTGCAACACATTGAAGCATCATTTTGAAAAGGCCAAATGGCCAGATATAGGGCAGGCTTTTTACATGGATAATTTGCAAGGTGTTGCTGATACAGAGACGGAAGTATTGAAGGCTTATGAAGTAGCCAATTCCGAATGTGGGAAGGCAAATTTGCCGCTACAGAGCTGGAATACAAATTCACCGCTTTTGAGGAATAAAATACAAGAGGACTATCCAAATACTGACATTCCCAAAACTCAAAATGTGTTGGGTCTTAACTGGGATACAAAGGCTGATGAAATAAGTTTAAAGCCGATTAAGTTCTCTGATGTCACTCTCACCAAAAGGTCCCTGTTAAGTCAGGTCTCCATGTTATTTGACCCATTAGGATTAGTCAGTCCTATAGTTATTAGGGGCAAATGTTTAGTGCAAGAGGCTTGGCGAGAAAAGTTAGACTGGGACACAGAATTAGGTGAAAAGTATGCTGAACAGTGGGAACAGATTCGGAAGGAATTTGAAAAAACATCAAGCATAAGTATTCCCAGGATGATAAACAGTAACGAGAAGTCACATTTACAAATTTTTTGTGATGCTTCTCAGAAGGCATATGGAGCAGTAGCTTATTGTGCAACAGGACATGACAGTAAAATTATTATGTCCAAAGCCAGAGTTGCACCAATTAAGGGAAGAACCCTACCTCAAATGGAATTGGCTTCCATAGAGATAGGAACTAAATTGGCCAGGTATCTAACCATTACTCTGGATACTCAGTTTGAGGATATTTATATATGGACTGACAGTGAAATTTGTCTTTACTGGATAGGAAAGGATGACAGTAAAATTCCTTTCGTCCGCAATAGAGTGAAGACTATAAAAGAAATGTCTTCCAAATTTAAGTTTATGCATGTATCCTCTAAACAAAATCCAGCTGATTTACTTTCAAGAGGTTCCACAGTAAAGAAATTGATCAAGGATGACTTGTGGTTTAAAGGTCCTAAATGGTTACTCACTAAGGATTGGCCCGAGCAAAGACTGTATAGTATTGCTGAGGTTAGTGTTGTAAACTTGGATCCAGTAGTACCTGAGCCAGAAATAATTGACATTAGCAGATTCTCATCTATAAAACAACTCATTAACACCACTAGGTTAGTTGTTAAATTTTTGAATAAGAAAGTGGGATTTAAGAAGTTTGATCCCATGGAATATTGGTTGAGAAAGATACAATGGAAGTATTATGGAGAGATTTTTAACCTTTTATGTCAAGGCACTGATAAGAACAAATTGATCCAAGATTTAGGATTGTTCTTAGACGGAAAGGGTCTGATTAGATGCCGTGGCCGATTAATAAAGGCTGATTTGCCTCTCCAAACTAGACATCCTATACTGCTACCCAAGAAAGATTATTTTGTAGAGTTAATTGTAAAGGAAGCCCATGACTTGACTCTTCATGGAGGTGTGCCGCAGACCTTGGCCCGAGTCCGCGAAAGGTATTGGATCCCTAAGGGTAGATCGGTTGTAAAGAAATATCTCAAAGGCTGTATAATATGCAGGAGGTATGAGCAAAGGTCATATTACTACCCAGGACCACCTGCTTTACCAGAGGATAGGGTAAATGTTAGTAGGCCCTTCAAGGTAACTGGAGTTGATTACACAGGGGCTATAACTGTTACGGGTGAGGGAACTCCCCATAAAGTGTATATATGTTTGTTTACTTGCACCTGTACGAGGGCAGTCCATCTAGAAATGGCAGAAGATCTCAGTTCAGAGACATTCCTGAATGTATTTAGAAGATTTGCTGCTAGAAGGTCTTGTCCTACCAAATCAATAAGCGACAACGGAACTAATTTCGTTGGAACAGCACCTTTACTTTTGAACATAATGAATGACCCAAAGGTTAAGACAGCACTGGGAATCCGAAATTGTATCTGGCAGTTCATTGCTCCAAGAGCACCATGGCAAAATGGATTTACAGAAAGAATGATTGGAATAGTAAAGAACTGCCTAAGGAAAACTCTACACAGAACTAAGATCACCAGAGAGGAACTGAGAACGGTGATAACTGAAATTGAGGCTAGGATTAATAATAGACCGTTAACCTATTTAGATGATACTAGCCTTGGAATTGAAGCATTGACACCTGCTCATATGTTTCATTGCAGGAAACTTCATCCAATACCTTGTGTGGATATCCAGGAGGAAATAAATGATCCTACAATTGGAACTAATGAACTAGGACAACATCTGCGCGAGGGATACCAACGTCTTTAAAGGGTATTGGACATCTGGAATAGACATTGGAGTGAAGAATATTTCTTGAGCCTAAGAGAAAGATATTATGGGGCTCAGGCTGCCAGCAACAACTCGGTTATAAACATAGGAGATGTGGTCTTCGTAAAAACTGAACAACCAAGATCCCAGTGGCCATTAGCTAAAGTGATTTCCACACATCCAGACTCAGAGGGGGTGCTAAGACTTGTAAAAATTAAATGTAGTGGACATCCCAGTATGAAAACGTTAGATAAACTGGTGCCCCTAGAGTTAACGGCTCCCCTGGAAACAGAGGACGGTGGAGAACAATTGGGTCAAGATGTGCGACTTAGAAGGGTCGCAGCACAGGGCTCTAGAGATCTGTGGAGAGAGCTTCGGGCAAAGGGACATATTACATGATACAAACTATCATTTTTCGCCCGGCCCCAAAGCTGTGGGAAATATTTTCCCCCCGAGCGGTTGCGCTCTTTACCTTTAGTTGTCGATCGTTAAAGAGCAGAGGAAAATGTACTTGAGAGGTTTAAAAACCCAGAGATTACGTTCTGTTAATTCTTATTATTAATAAATTAAATGCTACTGTGTTTAACATTGGTAGACAACTATGTACATACATGTAAAAACTAGGGAATTTTCCATTGACTTAAACTGCGCCTGCGTGGATGATGTGGTAAAGATGAAAAGCCACGATGAAACGGGAGGCCAGTTTTAATATATATATATACAATATATCTATCTGTAGAAAAGGGGAATATTTTGTTTAGTTTAATTAAAACTAAGATTAGATTAAGTTAGATTCACCTTATATATTTTACGGAGTAAGTTAGCTGTATTTGACTTGTAATTAATCAATAGTTGGCAACTCTTCTATCCTATGAGGGACAAAGAAGCTTGCCATGTTGCTCACTCCTTGAGCAGATTTCACTCCATCAGTAGCTGCGCTAAACTGCTTGTACATAGACCCCAAGGACGCCTGATTGCCCAGGAAAGACCGAAACAGCACGCCCGTCGTCATCTTGTTGTTCGACTCAGTATATAGCTAAGTGACCTTACTGATTTGGCCAAATCTTAGGGAACTAGCTAGTATTTGAGAGGTGATTGTAGGTGAGTTAGGGGATTTAATTGCCTGATTTACTCACGAGACTTATGCAAATTTACCTCTGTTCAATTTAGATAACTTTCTCCAGTGAGGAGTACCTAGGACGCTTGTTTTTTCTCACAACATATCTTGCAGCAGATGAAAAGCCTATACCAAGTTTCAAGGCCTTGAAGGACCAGCTTACACTCCTGCTGGGGGGGCAACACCAAGGGCAGCCTCAAGTTGAAGCCGCTCCTTGTCTATCACTCTGAGAACCCCAGGGTTCTGGTGGGGTATGTTAAAGAAAATCTTAGGGTGATTTGGAAGTCAAACAAGAAGGCCTATCTGACTTCCGATATCTGTTCATCATATTTCCTCTTGTACCTCTCTCATGTCCTGAAGAGATATGCCTTGTGGGAGAATTTGGCGAACAGGTTTTTTGTGGTGGTAGACAATGCGCCTAGCCACCCTCCTGTGATGAAAGAGTGGGCCAGCAACATTGAAGTGGTGTTTCTGCCCCCCAACATCATGTCCTTGTTGCAAGGCATGGACCAAGGCATGATTGCTGCATTCAAAACGTATTACCTCTGCTGCACTATGCAGCAGTTGGTGAGAGCCTGTGACAGTGATGATAGGACAAAAGTGCAGCAGTTCTGGAAGGGCTACAATATATGCCACACCCTAGAGAATATCACTGCAGTGTGGCATGAAGTTAGCCAACCCACTATGAATGGTGTATGGTGGAAGCTGTGACCAGAGTGTGTGCACTCCTTTATCGGCTTCCCTGAGGGCGTGCAAGCCCTGCCAGTGCAGCGTGTATGGCAGGACATAGTGATATTGTCGCATGAGGCGGCCTTTGGGGAGGTCGATGAGGATGATGTGGAGGAGGTTCTTGAAAGCCACAGGGAGGAGCTTAGCAACGAGGAGCTCCTCAATGTGGAGATTCAGCAGGTGCACCAGGAGGCACAGGAGGAGGTCATCCCTGAAGTGCGAGCCATCAATATAACAATTCTGAGGGAGATGCTGACCAACCTGGACAAAATCATTGAGCTGCCGTGCACACACGACCCTGTCCTAGGATGAAGCAGGGACATCGCTAATCAGGTGGAGGAGGGGATGAAGGTGTACAGGACAATGCTGGAGGAAAAGAAGAGGGTGGCCAGGCAAACAACAATCACTCCCTTCTTCAAACAGGCCCCTACCATGCCAGCAAGCCACAAAGGATCTCCCCACCTGTCGACGAGCAGAGCATCTCCCCAACCCTCAACCAGCAGAGCATCTCCCCAGCGTTTCAACCAGCAGAGCATCTCCCCTGCCATTGACCAGCAGAGAAACACCCAGAGTCTCCTCCGACCGAGGATGTGCTTGGCCCTTAGTGTTGGACCTAACCCCCAGCCAATCCCCATCTTCCGTGTCACCTGTCTCCACTAAGGCACTCTGCCACTCCATCGTTGCCTTCCTCGCCCCAGCCTCCATCTCCCACACCACTTCGGCCACTGTCTCTCTCCCTTGCCACGACGTGAGCCACCCCATCTGACTCCATCGCAACCTCGTCGGTCATTGCAGCAGTCTCCCTTGCCACCTCACTGGTCATCGCAGCTGTCTCCCACACCACCTCCTCTGTCATCGCATCGCACTCCATCGCCACCCCCTGAGCCATCACAATGCACCTCATCGCCACCGCCTGAGCCATCGCTTCACACCCCTTCGCCACCACCTGAACCATCGCATCACAGCCCATCGCCACCACCTGCCTCATCGCATTGCACTCCATTGCCACCCCCAGAGCTAGTGCATCAGTCTCCCACTATAACCACCCCACCTCGCCAGGCTTCCTCCCCTCTGACCCTCCCCTAGAGATGGGGTTTGAGTTTTTGAGGAGGAGGATTGAGTGGTAGGGAGCATCGCATGTCCCCTAGCCTCTGGGGGGAATAGCAAGGATGATGACCAGGACCGGACATGGACTTATAAGAAGTAAGTGATGAGTGCTGTTTGATATTTTCTAACCTGTTCCTTATAATTTTCATGGTTTATTTGTTGGCTTCAGTGAGTTATTTACAGGTGTTAGGTTAGTTTCCTTGACAGCTGTTAGGCCATTTAGAGTGCTTTAAACTTGTTTTTGGACTCATTTGGGTGAGTTATTGGCTTGGTTTGGGGGGAAACCCAAGGCTGGTAAACACTCCACATTACTTTTCATGTTAAAAGTACCCTGATATATGATTCCCCGCCTAACGATAGGGTTTTACCTAACCAATTACATCGTTAAACTGGGGTATGCCTGTATATAAATAAAAATATGGCAGTGTGTGGCAATTTGTATGCCCATCCCTGCACAGGATAGTCACGCATCATGTGAGACTGGGTGAAGCCTGGTGTTGTGAAATGGAGGCATTTCCGGTCAAGATTGTTTCCTTGTTAATCCCCTTCCCAACCCTCATCGCCCCCCTTCCTTCCCCACCTATAATTCAGTCGCCCTCCATTCCTCCAGAAATCACCAGTCTGCTTGGCACCACCAGTCAGTAAACAAGTATTCATGCTGTTGTATTGTCTTGTCATGATAGTGATTTGTACACTCCATGATTCCTTAAGTGCAAACTAATCATAAGCATATTGTGCTTACCTTGAAACAGAAGCTGGACAGACACAGTAAATTTGAAAATGGTGAACATTTATATATAAGACACTAGTAACATGATTTCTGTTTCCATCAATCTATTGTTAGCCGCCTCAATCCCGTAAGGGGTGGCCACAAACAAATCGCTTCTGTGTCGCCCTGTCCAATGTCATTTCACTGCCCTGCTTCCAGTTCAAACCCTGCTGTCTCAGTACTTCATCCCTCCATCTCATCCTCAGCCCCCCCCCCTCCCTTTCCCTCCCTCCATCTCATACGTATACGCTCTCCTCGTTAGTATGTCATTCTCCATCTTCTCCACATGGCCAAACCACCTCAGTGTATTTCACCTAACACATTCTGTCACATCCACATCCACACCACAACACTCCTTCACTTCCTAATTTTTCAGTCTGCCTCTTTATGTAATTCCACATGCTCCTATCAAATAACTCATTTCCACTGCTCTCACACTTGATTTGTGTCCTTCCAACAAGGTCCAAGCTTCACTTCCATAC
>JAGKTI010019281.1:0-17101 GCA_018397915.1 Birgus latro | reverse complement strand
TTGTTGGAAGTTTGCTTTCATTCAGCCAGTTCCAAAGAAGGGTGACCATTTCCAACCCTCTAAGTATCGCCCAACTGCTTCAACATCCTGTGTCTCAAAAGATTTCGAGTCTGTTCTTAACAGAAGAATTTTAAAGCGTCTTTCCTATCATAACCTTCTTTCTGATCGTCAGTATTGGTTTCGTTAGGGTCGCTCCACTGGCGATCTTCTCACTTACCTTTCAGACTCCTGGTCATCCTCCTTTTGGGACTTCGGTGAAAGCTTTGCCATTGCACTTGACATCTCAAACGTTTTCAGTCGAGTATGGCATAAAGCTTTAATTTCCAAACTGCCCTCTTGCAGTTTCTATCCTTCTATCTGTTCCTTCATCTATAGCTTCCTTTCTGGCCATTCTATAGCTGCTGTTGTAGACAGCCACCGTTCTTCTCCTAGGTCTATCAACACTGGTTTTCCTCAAGGCTCAGTCCTATCACTAACTATCTTCCTTTTATT
Source organism: Birgus latro (assembly GCA_018397915.1). Classification (NCBI taxonomy): domain Eukaryota; kingdom Metazoa; phylum Arthropoda; class Malacostraca; order Decapoda; family Coenobitidae; genus Birgus; species Birgus latro. The sequence continues at coordinate 16,609 of JAGKTI010019281.1, read as the reverse complement.
CATCAGTGACCTTCCAAGCTGTACATCTGTAATAACGGAAATGAAACAATAAATTAATCACTGTTCCGGCCGAGATTCGAACTCAGGCCCCAGCGCTTGAATCGCACGCACGTTACCACTGAGCCAAAGAGAGGATTCCCCCACTTTTCCTTTGGGCAATGCGGGTTTTTATGCACCCCATTACATCACTCTTTTCTCCCCCTAGTGATTAATTTGGTCAGTTTCGCTCTCCTACATGGTAGCGTAGCATTGGAGGCCACCACCGGGATGTAAGGCTGTCAACACGACATATGACCCTCATTGCCCTTACCTCACATCCCACGCCGCTGCCGACCAATGTAATAACTGAAATGAAACCGAATAAATTAATCACTGTTCTGGTCGAGATTCAAACTCAGGCCCTCGCGCTTGTATCGTGCGCACGTTACCACTGAGCCAAAGAGAGGATCCCCTCACTTTGCCTTTGGTCATCGCCGGCTTTTATACACCCCATTACACATCTAACCCTATCCACTCACATGCTGATGATTCCACCCTTCACCTTACCATTTGGTTCCCGCAGCATCCATCTCAGCAGTTACTTCATCAAACAAGGGATGAGGCTATAGCACACCTAATATCTGACGTGGGTCATGTCTCTGACTGGGGTAAAAGTAATCTTGTTACTGTATTTTTAATGCATCAAAGACTCAGTTCTTACACCTATCAACACGACAAAATTTTCCACAAGGGTACCCACAAATGTTTAATAATAGCCAGTTCAATCCTGCACCATCCTTAACCCACCCTGTCCCAACTGCTTTTTTAGCCAACCCACCCCCGGAACCCAACCGATTTTCAACTTGTCTTTTTTTGGCTCAAACCTCTGCTTTTGGTGAGAAACATAAAAAAATTCAGTGAGAAAGTGCTTAACTGCAGTTAAAAATATCTTAAACAAGTGAGGGATCCCTCACCTGGCTGCCGTTTTTTTTATGATGCTGCGCTCCATAAAAGACGCTCCCTATGCAAGGGAAACTTAACTAAAACCACACAGCCTTGTAGATATTTATTTATTTGGTACGAATTTATATATAATACAAGAGTATATTGCTTTTCACACAATAATATAGGCGATATAAGCGTTGTTCCCTCACCAAACACATCAACATATCGCACCTACCTTAGCAATGGTTCCTCCTCATTACTTCTGTTCGTTACTAACTCTGGCGCCACGTAATCTTTGTCCTCCATACCAGGAATCACTTTCACCTTGAATTTCGTTGTCAGAGAGACCATGGTGCTACGTGTCTTTACTGGCTGGGTCACTGCTAACAGGTGAGTTGCAAGATAATGGCGCACCCCCCAAGGTCTCCCACATATGCCTACCAAAAATCACCCACGAATCTTGAAAAATGTGCAAACGACGGGCCTTGCAACTGACTAACGTACGATGCACATCGGTGGGTCTCAGCATGAAAAAAAGTTGTGACGTGCATCGTACGTCGGGGGGACGGGGCGAGTTAAACATACTAGGGGTTTCATTCTCTCGGGACTTATCTTGGAAAGATCATAGTACTTCTCTTGTAAAGTCTGCTTCCAGGGTGTGCTAAGCTGACTCCGTGCCTTCTTTACCACTGCACAGTTGTAGACTTTATACACTGGTTTTATTCCCCCCTGTGTAGAGTGTAACTCTCATGCGAGGGGAGGCTCCCGACATACAGCTCTTCTCAAAAGGGTGGAGTCAAAGGCTCTTTGTCTCATGAACTCTCCTCCTCTTACTTCAACCTCTATCTCTTTCCCACACTGTTGCAACTTTATCTCTTTTCTATCGCTACTTCAATAGTCACTGCTCCTTTGAACTGTCTGCTTGCATCCCTCCACCTCTACGACGGGCACGTAGCACCTGCCTAGCTTTCAAACTCTCATCCCTTTTCTGTCCAGCTTTCTAATACAAGAGTCAACCGTTACTCCGTCCTTCATTTATGCAACAGTTCCACTCTGGGACTGTCTCCCTATGTCTTTATTTCTTACTTCTTATGATCTACAGTCTTTCAAATGCAGTGTGTCCAGGCATCTCGAAATAAACGGATCTTGATTTTGTTTTTTGTTTTTTTAATTGTTTTTGCTTTTTTCTTGGAAGTAATGGTTTACGAGCTCCTTTCCATTGGTTCCTTCTTCCTTGCATTTATATAGATAGATAGATAGATATTCCTAGGCAACTTGGAAATGAGAATATATGGCTAACGATACAGTATCCTAAGTTCCCAGGTATTAACACTAGTTGTGTATACTGACACCCTAAAGCCCCCGTTTTATTGCTCTACTATGTTCAGTAAGTTTTTGGATCAACCTGTATGCATAACAAAACCACATTTATTCTTCATGATTTTAGATGGTCTCTTGGATGTCTACTTAGCCATAACATAAAGAACAATAAATTAACCCAGATAATTGATAAGCCAACTAGAGTCACACCTACCTCAGGTATTTTAGTTGCTGGCATCAGTTATCTGACTGTTTGTATGCATGTTTTCCTTGCTCTCTCATTATAGGAACAGTTTAGTTTTCAGTTTAGAGTCTACAACAGTAAAAAATTCCCCCTCGGTAGGGGTGTTGAAAAAATAACCAAACTTTTTTTTTTTTTTTTTTTAGGTATGAATTGATTCGTTGTGTATTTTAACTTTGTAAATGACAGGAAGCTTTCATACTATGGTAGTGCTGTGACTTCGTTATTCTTATAATTCAGGTGATAGTATATTTCTTTTTATATTTTACCTGGTATAATAAAGGGAAACTTTCTACTGTGTTTGGATTGTGATTTATTTGTTCTTATACTTCGGGTGACAGTATGTTCTTACTTCATCATTCAGACAATGGTTGGCATTCCATTCTTCATAACAGATTATTAACATAATAAAAACATATCCTTTGCATGTACAATACTAACCAATAAGGTAGCTATCCCTGTACAGGTTTTAACAGCAACTAAATCTTCACCAGCGAAACCTTCTCCTGAACTACTATATATATTGTAATTATTCTGCTAGCAGTGACTGTCAAACTAACTCCACCTTGTTGCATTACCTCCCGCAATTGTTAATTAGTAATATCTGATGGTTTCTCTGATAAGTCTTCACAACAAGTTTGATTTTTAGAGCGTCCCTGAGCAGCATTTGTGCAGCCTGCTCAAGTAGTTTCGCTAGATGCTTTTATTAGGACCACCCCTTTGTTTGCAGGATGTACAAACTACATCAGAACTAGAAGACGAGCTGACCAACGCTACTAACAGAATTAACAGCCTTACTCGAACAGCTGATGTGCTGGAGGAGTTTAGTGCAAATAACATCTGACAGTGTAGAAGGAAGAATTACTGCTCGGCCCACAACTGATGGTGTCCAGGGTGACAGTACTTTTGATCATTCTCGTCCCACTGTAGTAAATTCTCCCACCCACCATACAGGATGAGTTCAAGCCAATATGGAATGATGCAGGGTTACTGAGAAAAAGGAGAATCATTCAGATAACTTCTTAAATACGAGTGAATTTAAGACTTTTGAAGAAATAGAGGAACAGCCACATGAGGCACGAGTTGTGGGCAACTCCATCGTCTGCGATCAGTTTGTGGAATTTTGTGGCAGGGCACCCTCTAAACCAGTGATTCTTAAGCTTTTAAAGTCCCAGTACACCCACGTTCAATGCCAGGTCAGCTTGATTTACCCTCTGTAATGTTATTACTCCTTTTCCTTTCAATTTCGCGTAAGTAAAAAGAGAAATGAGAATGGTTATGAAAAACAGCTTAATTATATGGACTTTCATTTCTGTTTTCAGTAAAGTAACTTATACACAAATTATTGTTTGGTTGATAATATATATAATTTTTTTCAGAATGCCTTTCTGGATAGCCAGTAGAACCCATTTTGATACTCCCTAAGGCATAACATTATGAACACCTGCTCTAAATGATGACATACTGTATTCCAGGTGCAGAAGTAAATGATGTAAAAGAGGCCGTGTATGTTTTTTTTTTTTTAGAACACGTTGAATGATAACCTTGTTATTATTCACACAGGTAACAATGATGTCGTAAGAACCTGACCAGAGGAGATGATGGAGAAATACTGGAAGATGATCCAGTGCTATTAGGAGAAAATTGGCAACTTTTTAATTTTGGTATACTCCTAAGAATCGATGCAGGGAATGCTTTCTTCAGAAAAACCTTAAGTATAAGTAACAAGGCCAAGTCATTTTGCTTGCAGCAAAGTGTGGAGTTCATTTTCACACGGAACCACATTTATGAGCAATGATGGCTATTTTCGAATGATGGACTACACTTGAATGCTGTTCATTGTGCTTTTCCTGGTTGTTTGCATAGTGACACAGTACATTTTTTCTTGATAAAAAAAACAATCTAGGGAGATGAACACACCAACCAATGTAGATATCATATGATCTGATAAAACTATAGGTAACATAATCTCCCCACATGAGGAAGGAGAACACTTTAAAGCTCCTCATATAAAGGTGCAGTTTGAGTAATAATTTTGTTTATTTAGAGGCTCGTGACTTTATTAAGATTATAAGGTAAATGTTATAATAGAATCGTGGCTAAATCCTAAGCAAAAGGATTTTCAAGTGGAGTTTAATTTACTAGGCAATCACACATTCAGTAACTAGAAATCATACAGAAGTGCATACCTTCACCATTGCCATTAACCTAAGGCGTCCCATTGACATATGGATACGTCACCACATTTTATCACAGTGACACCCGATGACATACCCATACGTTTTGCAATTTCGATGTCTGTCATTTGCACGTTTTTCAAGTTTCACAGGTGATTTTTGGTAGGCATATGTGGGAGACTCCTCTACCCGCTGTCAGGTGGGGATAATGCCTGGCCCCACCTGACCCCCTCTCCCCCCCTGCTCGCCATTTTCTCGGCAACTCACATGTTAGTAGTGACCTGGCCAGTAAAGACATGTCGCGCCACAGTCTCTCCAATGACAAAATTCAAGGCGAAAGTGATTCCTGAGGTGGAGCACAAGGGAGAAACAAGCCAGAGGAAGAAACAAACAGAAGTGATGAGGTGGTGATGTCATAAAGGAAGGTACCGTATATTGATGTCTGATGAGTGAACTCCGCTTATATCCCCCATATTATTGTGTGAAAACCAATATACTCTTGTACTACATATAAATTCCTACCAAATAAATAAATAAATAAACACCTAATTTGAGTGGTTTGAAATAGTTACCCCCAATAGTATCGTTTTCTCTGGAGCCAAGAACCAGTAAGGGTATTCTCACCTGTAGCTGCATTTATAAGCTCAGGTGGGCAATTTCTCTATGAATTTTTGATGTTTCTCATAAAAAGAGGAGGCTAAAGAAAAAAAAATGAAAATCTGCCGGGATTGGGGAGGGTCATTAGTAAAAAATCTGCCTGGACGTGGCAGGTTAAAAAGGCTCTGGAACCGCATCTGTGGAGACATTGTGTGGAATACATAGGATCCGGATCCGCCAAATTTAATCAATTGTTCCGTGTCCCATGGCCCACTCTTCCACAAAATATTATTGAACTTTTGGAGATATTGTGCAGGACACATAGGATCCGGATCCATATCCACCCCAAAATTTAATCAATCTTTTCCGAGCCCATGGCCCACCCTTCCACAAAATTTCATTGAAATGCAGTGAGAACTTTTAGAGAAATCATGTGGAGAAACAAACAGACACACATAGGTGAGTACAACACCTCCTAGGAGGTAATGAAAAGAAGTACAGAGAAGATGCCAGCATGTGGCTCTTATAAATCAGGATTCCATCCATTCATAATCACCAAGCCATCAATTGACAACATCAGCAGTATTTATCTTCAGCTTAGAAATTAATCTTTTCATAAAATTGCACTTGGGTTAACTGATCATCCAAATGGATGGTCTCTCAAAATTGACAGTGAAATCTAAAATCAAACTGCCAAAATTTCTTGTATGCAAAGCACTGTAAAATTTGGTGATTTTAGTTTACCAGTTCCTAAATGGAGAGAAGCCCCATCCTCACATGCAGGGTTAGACCTAGGCTGTATATTAGTTTGTAAATTAACCAACATGTGAAGCTAATATCTTAGATCTTGTCTTAGCTACATTAGAAAATTTTCTGATTAATGTTATTGTAGAAGAGTTTAGTATAAGTGAACATTGTATAGTTACATTTAACTTTGAATTCAGTGAAGACTGTCAAAGCCAGTTATAAGAAAGCATACAACTATAAAAGGATTGATTTTAATAAATCACAGGCAATTGTAGCAGCCAGTGGCTGCCATCCCATCATCAAAATGTTAGATATCGGTGATGCACAAAAATTTTTAAATAGAATCTTCCAACAGTGTAGTCGAGTTTTGTAGTGCAGTTTGGCCTGCCAAATATTGTTAACCCAAATGCTGGAATTCCAATATTAAAAACTGTCTGTTAGCAAAAAATTTTAAATGCAAAAACCATCAAACCACAAGGAATTTAAGGCAAATATATGTAAGATCCTCTTTGTCAGAAAGCCAAAAAAATAATTAAATGAAGTAAGAAAAACCTTGAGGTACATATTGCTAGTGTCAGTGAATCAAATCCCAAAGAAATTTTCAGTTGCACCAGATGCAAAATGATCATAACTCCAACCATCTGGCCCGTTAATCACAGATAATGGAGAATATTTTGATGATGAAACTAATATGGCGAGAATTCTTAATACTTACTTTGCATCAGTATTTGCCATAGAAAATACACATTCATTTCCTGCAATTTCCCTATTTCCTATGAAAGGTAACATAACCAATGGTATTACAGTTAGTGAAAGTGATGTACAACTTGCAGTCTGTAAACTGAAGGAGAATAAAACACCAGGCCAGACAAAATATTTCCACATGTATTAAAGGAACTACAGAACACAATATTGAAGCTTTTATCAGAACTTTTTATCTTATCGCTAAAGAGCAGTAAGGTACCACGTGAATGGAATTTTGAAAACATAATGCCGATATTCAAAAATTGCAACAACTCACAACCAGAAAACTGCTGGTTTGTAAGTTGCCTGAAACTGTTATTCGAGACAGGTCTGTGAAAGACTTGGAAACAAATACTTATAACAATGATTCACAGCATGTTTTTTGGAATAATCGATTTTGCCTCATGCATGTGCTGGACTTCTTCAACGATATACTGAACATGTACAGTGAAGCTAAATCTGTCGAGGTTGTCTGTCTCGATATTCAAAATGCTTTTGACAAAGTTCCTCACAAAAGGCTCATTCAGAAGCTAAAAATGCATTGTTTCAGTGGCAGTCACCTTGGGTAGAGTGAAAATTGGTTCACTGGACGAAAATAAGGAGTTGTATTAAATGGAAAGGAATAGGACTGGGTAGACATTTCAAGTGGAGTGCCACAAGGTTCTGTGTTAGATCCTATCCTTTTTTCACTATACGTAAATGATAATGATGAAAGATTGTTTTGTAAGATTTCTTAATTTGCCATTGATACTAAAATAAGCAGCACAGCAGACACAGCACTGCAGAGGCAGGCAATTCAGAGAGATCTTGATAAACTTTTCAACATGGTCAAAACTTGGCATATGGACTTCAATATTAATAACTGTAAAATGCTGAACATTGACTTTAAAGGTGTAAGGGTTAATAACGTGAATAATGCTCAACTTGATACTGTAAACCATGAAAATGACTAAGGAGTTATAATGAGAAATGATTTTAAATCAAGAAAGCAGTGTACAGAGGATGGTAAAGCCAATTAATGGATTGCAGTCATGACTAGAGCATCAGAATATAAATAAGAAAATGTTGTCCACACTTTGCATATTTCCTCATTACTCCCATACTTGGAGTACTGTGTTCAGTTCTAGTCACCATATTACAAAACATGAAATGCAGAAAGTTGAGAGTGCACAACAAGGAGTGACAGAAATGGTTCCTAGTTTGAGAAATAAACCATACAAGAAGCACTTATTAAGCCATGAATAAATGTAGCTTACAAGGAGATTTGATTCAGATTTTCAAAATATTTAAAGGATATGATGATTTGGTTTTCAGTAAATACTTTACAGCAGTTGTTCTTATCCTGGGGTAATTACCCCCAAAGTGATAACTTTGCCTTTTGAAGAGCGTAATATCGGTAAAACTTTGCTCAGAATTTTATTTTACTTTATTTTTCTTTATAGATATTAAGATTATCATGAGCAGGATCTTGCTACTTTCTGGATAAGGCTTGGCAAAGAATACACCATTCTATCAGAGTGGGAATACAGGATCATGATGCCGGTTGCAGCTAGATATCAATGTAAAGTGAGTTTCTCTGCAATGCTAAAAAAAAAAAAAAATAAGCCAAATACAGGATGCCTATTGACTATGAAATTGCCAGTAACTGTGCTACGCATAGAAAAAACTTTTTACAGAAAAAGTGTTTCACCCAACACACTAGTAGCCTAACCAAGTGTTTATTCTACTGAAACATTTTAATGTAGCTGAAAAGCATATAGTGACTTCTTTCTATAGATTAAATCACTTGAAAAATATATTACCAAGCCATTATGTTTTTCTACCGTTTCTTCCTCTTTAGGAAGGATGGTGAAGTAACAGTCAATCTTGGTGTGCCAAGGGGTAACAGCGGCAAAAAGGCTAAGAACCACTGCCTTACATCGGTAGGTCAAATTATACTAGAGGTAAGGGGGATAATGTTATTGGCAAACGATTTCAGTCACATGAAGTTAAACATTTCTTTTATAGAGTTGTTTTCTGCGATAACGGTAATAACCCTTAATAAGTATATGTATTCTAACCCCCAGCTAAGTATGTTCATTCTTGAATAGTACTTTCTGTAGTGGGCATAACTTTTTTTTTTCATTTTTCTTAGCCTGGATGATGTAACCAGCAGAACAACATCGATGAATAATGTTGACCTAATATTATTTCCTTTATCAGGTAGATAGGGTAGAATGAAATTTTCTTTTCCACTTTCCTGTGAAATTTCCATGATAGTTTTTCTATGCTGGATGGTGGTCCTACCCGCAATTTCCTACGAGCTTTTGGTAGGTGGGGGGGAGCCTTCTTGCTTTTCTATCCATGTCTTTAGCCGGTGGAATAGTTTTGGTAGTTATAACATTCCCTATACCAAACAGCCATGAAAGGATCAACAAGTCTGTTGCTGTTTGGTTTCATTTGTACTCCTCTGTGTGTGTGTGTGTGTGTGTGTGTGTGTGTGTGTGTGTGTTTGTTTCAGCAAGACGCAAGCCTCACAATTCTTAGTAGACGTCCCACATTTAATATATATCAGTAGGATGACTTATTGTCTGTGTAGGTACTGACAAAGGTAAAAGAACTGGATATAACATACGAATATAATATACGAAACATGATATACGAAATATAATATAATATACGAAAGATCTAACAAGCCCTCCGTGTTTTTGTGCTTAGTTACAGTATCAAGAATTTGCTGGTACGCAACAGAACGTCTACCATCACACTGAAACCATTGTAAACACTTCCTAACCTTTTTATTCCGTAGGATTGCCCTTTGTTTACTAAGATCATGCAGTTAGTGAGGATATAGGAAAAATTTAGCTTGCTTTTCCCCCCTGCAAAGCTGGGACACTATGATAACTTGAATAACACACAGTAGTACCTCTGTATTCGACGAGCTTTATTTACGAGGCTGTGATGAAACAATTAAAACAACCTCTCTGAATACACATTGCAATCAACTGAGCTGAACTGGCTTAGGGATGTTTATCAGGTTGGAAGAAATGTGCTGTAAACATGATTAAACATTCTATATGTGGTTAGGAGAGCACTGAGAGGTTATACTCGAATGAACTGCTATCAGTCATGCTTAAGCACTTCATTCAGGTGATAATGGTTTAAGATTACGATTTTTAGGTCAGTTTGAAGCAGTTTCATATTAACTTGAGAGAGAGAGAGAGAGAGAGAGAGAGAGAGAGAGAGAGAGAGAGAGCAGCGTGTCATATTTGCCTATGTCCTGAAAACGAAGGAGGGAAGTGAATGGATGAGAGGATAGCATGAATAGATCCCTTAGAAAGAGGAAGGAAAGAAGTGAGATAATAGAGACACACTGAGGAAGTGGAGAAGGAAGGAATATTAGGGGGCAGAAGAAGAGAGATTTAGGGTAAAGAAGAAAAGGCAACAAAGAGGAAGGAGTGAATATAGCAACAATGCAAGGAAGATGCAAGAGAGGTAGGGGAGAATATAAGTTGAAATACACGGTGGAGGGAAAGGAGAAAAGAAACTGAAATACATAGAAGAGAAGGTTAAGAAGAGGCAAAGGAGAGGGGAGGGAGGAGCAGAGAAGAGTAACAAACATAAAGGCATGAAAAAAAGAGGAAAGAAAAGCGAGAGAAGGGGGAAAGGGAAAATGAAAAATAGAGGCGAAGACGATAATAGCGAAGGGGTAGGAAGGAACAAGGGGGAACGAAGGCAAACAGAGATTCTGAATAATGTGAATGAAGAAGAAAAGGAAATAAAGGGAGGAAGAGGGAAAATTCTGAAGAGGCAAATGAACGGAGAAGAGAAAAATGTAGGCAGGGGGAGAAAGAAGAATGAACTGAGAACAGGAGAAGAGGACAGGAAGGGGAGGGAATGATATAAGGAAATGATGGAAAGCGGAAGAACGAAATGAAGAAGAAAATGTAATGGGAGCAAGAGATATGAGGAGGAAAAGGGAAACATAGGGAAGGATGAAACGAGGGACGAAGCAAGGAAAAAGGAGAGGAGAAGATGGGGGAAGGAAAGATGAAAGATAAGAAGCCAAGGGAAAAAGAAAGTTTTAAACAGAGAAAGTGTAGAATAAGTTAGAGCAGAGTGTGAGGAAGGAAAGCGACGGAGATGAAGAGGGAGATGGATGAAATAAAATTAATGACTGACAACATTCCAGGGAAATGCAGGATGGTCTCCAACAACAACCCAGTACACTGTCAACCTTCTGTACAATACAATAAAGATTAAAGAAAATGCAAGAAAGTATGTTTCTTAAATTTGCTTTGTTAGGCATGAACTTTGACCATTGACCCAATAAATCGTTTAAAAATATCTAGAAATTGATAGGGTGTGTATTTGCCACAGGAACACTTGAACCAAGTCTGAGACGGACTGATGAGTAATTCAAGAAAGGAAAGGAAAATGAAAACTATTTGAAAGAGAGAAAAAAACTAAGCTAATATAATAGGTCTCCACGTATCGTGTTGTGACCTAATAAAGCGACACAAACAGGAGAAAAGGGGCTGGCAAGAAGGAAAAGGGATATGCATGATAGGGAAGGAGATGGGAAGGAAGGAAAATAAAGAGACACACATGTAAGAACTGACTGTAGAGAGAGGGGTGAAGGGAAGGGGAGTGAAGAGGCACAGAGGTAGGGGAAATGCAGGGACAGAGGGAAGGATGTCAGGAGGGCCGAGGAGAAATGACGATGAAAAAGATATGGGACTGGGATTGAGGGATGGTGGGTTAAACGGGAGGGGAAAGAAAATTAACAGACACGGGAAAGGAAGAACGAAGCGATGAGTGACGCAGACTAATGGAGGGATAAGGAATACGAAGAGGAAGAGGTAGGGCAAAGGTGGAAGAAACTGAAAGAAAGAGACATATGCCGGGAGAATGAAGTGGAATTAGAAAGTCTAGGTGTTCCATGTGGAAGGAAACAGAGAAAGACAGATGGGCAGAGGGGGAAGAGATTAACTGAGAGAGAGGGATGTAAGAGGAACAAATTGTGCATATGAATATTAAGGGACGTGAAAACCAGAGAGAGTAGGGGAGAAGGAGAGAGAAGCTAGAAAAGAATTAAACAGACATACAAGATAGGAATGGATGCATCAAGAGGGAAGAGATGAAGAGAGGTGGATAATAAGAAGATACGGAGGGAACAGAAAGCTGATGGTACCGGAAAAGAATAAAACGGTATAAATAAAGAATAAATAAATACAGTTAGAAGAAACGAACAGATGAATGAAGGATGGAAGAGATGAATAAGTTAAACGCAATGTGTAGATGAAGGAGGGAGGATGTACAAAAGGAATAACGAAAAGAGTAGGGCGGATTTCATTCACAGAGATGATGCTAGGAGGAACAAACTTTGTACAGGAATTGCTGCCGATACGACAGCACAGGAAAATGTAGGGAAAAAGACGAAAAAGATAAAGAGAATCATCATTCATCATCAGGACATCCTTTCCCATCCTAGGGCAGGGTGAGGAGTAGCAATGTCCAGACAGCCCAAATTTGCCCAGTCCAATGGGCCACGCTGTCATTCGCTCATCATTCAAGTCCCCGGAATCCTGGCTCTATCTGATACGCCAAAGACATTCACCACGTTCTGTAGGTTCACGTAAACGTATCCTACAGAGTCAATCCGGACGCTGTCACGTTAAAAAGGGGTGCCAAATCCCAGATCATACACTTCTCCTCACAGTATCCATCCAGCCAGCTCGATCTCTTGTCAGTTTCCTAGCCTCACCGACTTCCAAACTTCTCTGCCTCACACACTCATCCACTATATCCCTCCAGCTTCTCCTTGGCCTACCTCGCTTCCTCCCTCCTTCAAATTCGTTCTGGTATACCTTTTTCACCACTCTATTGTTATCCACTCTTTCCACATGAACATACAAACTCAGTACACTCTCTTTGATTCTGATGTCCACAGACTTCCTTACTCCATATCTTTCACGAATCACATTCTTTCGTATCCTATCCATTCTCTGTATTCACATACATTCCTCAGCAGTCCCATCTCCCCGACTCTCACTCTTGACTTTTCATTTCATGCCACACTATAGTCTTACATCCATTTGTTAAAGATGGCACTAACACTCCTTCATGTAAACCTCGTGCAGCTGCAACACTCAAGCCTCTTTCTTTTCAAGGCCTTCATTGCACCAGCTACTTTCCTTCCTTGTGTCACTCTAGTTTCCACTTCTTTTGCACATTTTCCTCTCTTTTCTATCACTGTACCCAGGAATTTGAACTCTCTTACCAGTTCCAGTCTCTCTTCATTCACTGTAACGTCGCTGTGGGAGTTACCTTCTCTCTCAATAACCGTCACTTTACTCTTTTCTACATTTACTCTCAAGGCAAGACAATCACAGACTTCAGCAAAACTCTGCGCTAGTCTACCAAATTCTTGTCCGGTATTTGCAAGGTGCACTGCATCATTAGCATAAAACAAATTTGAAATATTCCATCCATCACCATTCATTACCAATGCCATCCCCCTCTCCATTACTCGTGTTTTTACTTCTCTCATCACCCCATCCATATATATATATATATTGAACAACCATGGAGATCACACAACCTTGTCGCACGCCCAAACCGATGTTGAACCATTCAGTTAGATGCCCATTAACCCTTACACATGCTTCAGTACCATCATAAAAACTCTTGACGGCACCTAGCAGCTTACCATCTACACCATACATGCGCAAAACTTTCCACAATCCTTCTCTGTCCATTTTGTCAGATGCTTTTTCCAGATCCATGAATGCCATAAACCCTGATGGTCCTACTCACAAGCCTTCTTCGCTATCTTTCTCACTGCAAATATTTGATCCACACATCCTCTGCCACTCCTAAATCCACCCTGTTCATCGCTCACTAGGACTTCTGATATCTCTCTAACTTTCTCTATAATAACTCTTCCATACACCTTCCCTACCACACTCAATAAACTTATACCATACATTGTTTTCTCCGTTTTTCAGAAGAGAAACGCAGAAAAACATATGAGTGAAGGGAACCAAAAGAAGGTGCAGGGATGGATGCATGAGTAGCAAAGAAGATGTGAGATTCGTGAGGTAAATGAAAAAAACTGACAGAGCATAGAGAAACGAAATGAAAAGAGACGTAGAAGAAAATGACAAATGGGTAAAAGGATACTATATTAACTGAGAGCAATGGATGGAAGAAGAACAAATTGGCTATAGAAATGACAAGAGATACAGACAAAAACAGGTTATTGAAGGCAGAGAAACATGAAGGGAGATGTAAAAGAGAGGAGCAGACATGCATGGTATTAAGAAAGACGTACAAGTAAAAGGAATAATGAAGAAAACGGAAAGAGAGGTAAAGATCTGGAGGAAATTGAGTCGGAGGGAGACAGAGCAGACATGGCTAAATGGACAGAGGAGAATAAGAGAAGTAAATTGGATATAGGTAGATGGAGAAGGAGAAAAAGGTAAAAGGAGATGTACAAGGAGAAAACCCATGGAAATACAAGGAAAACAAGAGAAAGTATTAGATGAAAAGCACACTAGGAACAGGAATAATGAGGGAAACAGAAGAGCAAGGAAACTGAAAGAAGTGAAAACGAATGAAAGTAGGGAAGGTGAACGTATAAAGAACAATAAATGAGGTAAGGAACACATTTATTACCTTTAGTACGACTACGAGTACATCTTCATCATTTTATTCAAGACTGGCAGGAGTACAAGACGTTGCCCGAGTAAAACCCTATGATCGTGCACATCAGCATTGTCTGGTCCCCTGGATGGACACTACTCCAGTAGAAGACCCTAAGGTCCCATTTTACCCAGGCCAATTATACCCAGTGAATTTATGTTCCTCCTTGGACCCAATTCATCAGGGACATACTCCCCATGGACCTATTCCTGCCATATGCCTATTTTCCCACTACCAACCCACCCACCAAACCTCCCATCCACCCTGTTCACCCACCAACACTCACCCACTCACTCTGCCCCACCACACCTACTCAACCCTGCCCCACCACTCCCACTCAGCCCTGCCCCACCACACCCACCAACCCACTCTTCCACCTACTCCACCCCTGCCCTTCCATACTCACCCATACACTCAATTTTGCCCACTCATCCTACCCGCCCTGCCTACCACAGTAATCAATCCACCCATCCGACTCATTGCAGCTAACAGTGATATGGCTGTTGAAGTAAATAACTACGGTGACTGGCTCTCAGGCTTCCACAATGTTGACTGGATGTTTCTATTCAGTTCCAATCTTGGCTATTAGGGACAGCTATAATGTGCATGCAGGCTTCAATTTGCTTCAAAGAGTTACTCTTCACAAAGCTGTTTCGAGAGTTCTGTATGCATCCCCTTCGATTTCCATAGACGACAGACAATCGAACGAATAGACAAGCAAAAATTTTCTTTTAATTTATATACAGACAACATGATTCATAACTGATCTCAGTTATGTTCTCATGGCCCAACCTCATATTTACACCTGAGTTTCTGCCCGCCCTGCCTGCGCTGCTCACCCGGTCTGCTTAGCTCCGATGCTAAGTTAAGTGTTGCTAGATGCACTAAAAATCTTGTAGTTCTAATTTGGATCAACAGAGGGATACTGAAAAAAAAAAATCAACATTTGTAATTTTAGCAATGTCTGGAAATTTTTAGCAGCTATAATGCATACATTTAAATTCGCCTTATAACGTTATAATTGTTGGAGCTGTTAGAAAATTTTATATGCATCCACCTCGATTTCCATAGAGGACAGATAGACAGACATTCTATTTTATATATGCACGATGTCTTTGGATGAGACGGAGGTTAATATAATCAACCTATCTATCTATAGCCAGACGCCATAATCCTGTAAGGGGTGGTCGTCTGTCTTTGACTTAGTCGTTTTAGGCCCAATTCACACTATAGAGACGGTCGCGCTCCGCTCACGGCCCGGTCAAATATCATTACGTGCATTTCAGTGGATGTATTCACACTGGCAGTAACGGTCAAGGAACGCTCCGCTCATGATCCATTCAAAAGATATTTTGACCGGAGCGAGGGTGGACCGTGAGCGGAGAGTGAGTGGAGCGTGACAGGAGCGTGACCGTCCCTACAGTGTGAATAGGGCGTTACGGTGAGGGGCACTAAGGCACTATTCACACTGTAGGGACGGTCACGCTCCAGTCAGGTTCCACTCTCGCTCCGCTCACGGTCCTGGTGCATTCACACGTCCAGTCCGCTCTCGCTTCGCTCACGGTCCCGTCATCCTCTCTTCCTCAACAGTAGAAGCGCCACCACCATTGAAGGAGGATGTGTGACTTTTCACGAGCCGAATTGGCAATGATCGCCATTGCACAGGTTGAAGAAGAAGAGTATGTTATTACCCCTTATGTTTGTTTATTTGTTTGTTTGTCTGTTAACAGGATTGCTCAAAAACTAATAGAGATTTGGACCAAATTTGGTGGGTAGGTAGCCTATGTCCCAAGGAACAACCGATTAGCTTTTGGGATTGATCAGGATCGTATTACAGAAACTGGTTCCGGAAAACACTTTTTGCGAAACCCTAATCAGTGATGGGAAACCTTAATCCATTTTGAAGAGCGGTTTGGAAATTAAGTTGCCCTTATCGGGAAGATGCGCTTCACTGAGTACCCCTCTAGTTTATAAATGTCTTGCTGAAGGTGTGTGGCAAGACCCACCACCTCTTATATAACCTGACTTGTATACCTTTTTAATGCAGCAGAAGTTCCTTACTGATTCACTTCCTTTTCTCTCTCTCTCTCTCTCTCTCTCTCTCTCTCTCTCTCTCTCTCTCTCTCTCTCTCTCTCTCTCTCTCTTTAATAATTTGTATGGTGGTAAGTGTTT
>JAGKTI010019280.1:0-14313 GCA_018397915.1 Birgus latro | reverse complement strand
CCCGCGACGTCTCTAGCAGAGTACACAACTCTATAAAAAAAAAAAAACCTTGTATATTTTTGGTGTCTACTCTCTCTCTCTCTCTCTCTCTCTCTCTCTCTCTCTCTCAGTAGAGTTTTAGAAGTGGGAGGTGGAATACTAAACGTTTCTCGCCCTCTCTCTTTGCTTCCCCTAATCCCACTAAATTAATGACATACAAGTATTATTACGAAATTAATAATTCCATGTCGTTCAGTCGTGCCGTTTGGAAAGTCCGGCAAATACAGTGAACAGTTTCAATGACAGTGCCTGTGTGTGTAAAAACATGTGTCACTGTTATGAACCAACATGGTGAGACTAAATTGTTAACATGTAAGAGGACATACTACCAGCACGCAAGTTAACTGTCCTGAGCTTCGATCCCTGGACACGTATAATTCATCGCTAGACGACTGTGATACCACTGAGACTGCTCCTTCAACCATATTAAAAAGACTGAATAATGCTGACCCTCAACCATATTAAAAAAACTGAATAAAGCTGACCCTCTGTAATGGGATCTATATTAGGCGCTTCTGGAAAACAATAGAAACAATGCCAGTAAATTGAACACAGCAGCAGCGCTAGTTGTAAATCATATTGCCTTCTCTAAAACTCATTGGTAATCTATTCCGTGGTATTTGTGATAAAATGTCAGTGAAAGGACAAGGAATTTTAATCTTTCATAACGTTAGTTCGATTTCTGTTATGTAAGAAACATTTTGGTAAAATATGTCTTCCAGAAGAATAATATATAGCTTCCAAACACCAGTTAGCACTTTCCCAGCAATAATACTTACGACATTTATATTATTATTATTGTTATTTGTTTGCACCGTAGATTTTCTGGCAGTAAACTGGGAATTAGAGAGTTCTTTGTTTGCAGTGGCTACGAGGAGTCAGTGGTGGTGGTGGTGATGATAATGATGAAATATTCTACCAAGATCTAACCTCTTGCTGACGCAATATAAGTGGATAACTATCTAAGTAAGAGATACTTCCAAGCTTATATATGAATTAAAAAAAAAAATACGTTTATCTTTTTGTAGCTAATTCACGAAGCCCAGTGGCAGAATCATACTACGGCTATACATTCTTTCCATTATAGTTCATCGCGACGAGAACCATATTTTAGTGTTAATCCAGGGCCGGATCAAGCACTTTGGAAAAGGGGGAGGGTGTGTGTGATTCCTTGCAAAATTATAAGTTCGAGTTCGTGCTGACTTATTTCCAAATTCCGAAATAAATATAACAAATCTCTTTCCATTTAACCGATTCTGTGTTAACTTTTATGTAAGACATTTGCTGCGTGTGTGTTGGCAAATACTGTATTCTCTTAATATAAGGTAATCATCGATAGACCGAAAAAAAGGGAAGCGTACACTCCTTAGGCCCTACCCCCCTCCCTCAAATATGTGCCGGTAATTTATAGCTACAACTCAGCATTCAAAACGAAAATATGACCATTTTAGGCCGAGTTAGCGTTAAAAAAAAACACACACACATAGTAACAACGATTTCTAGGAGTTATATTCTTAGGAATGACTGAGGCAGCAAAAAATTATGACCGTCTGCCGTAAGTTCGCATAACAATCAGTATTAATCCCTACACTTCTATGGCGTGTTTATGGCGTTTAGTCTTGTTTTTATGAAGGATTTTAACCAGCTTATGGAAGCCACCTGATAGAGAAGACTCTAATGAAAGCTGTATTTAAATGAGCGTTGTATATCATTCCTCCGCTTCTATAAGTCTAATAAAGTGTGAACAACATTGTCTGTCTATAGTATTAATTCAATTAAAAAAAAAAAAAAAAGTCTCTCCACTGAAGGGCTTAATGGCATCAATTATCGATTTTTTTTTTTTCACTGGGAAGGTTTCAGCTCAAAATAAATGAATCCCTGCCTTAAATTCTAATAACGTACTGAATTAATATTGCTTATTGTTAAACACCCAATTGCCTGCTTAATTCTAGGCGGAGATTGCGACTCAGCAAAAACTGATCATCCACATTAAATTCTATCAGCAAACAGTAAGAGTATTATTCCTACACTAAAATACACAAAGAAAGGTTGCATTCCAGGGGGAAATTAGTCGTTACCATGATTGGATTGCCAAAAATTGTTTGTTCTCCTTAAAATCATGATTGAAAGCAATATAAACATTTCCAAAATTTAAATATCCAAAAGGGGGTCATATTCTCGGGAAAATTAGCAGTCAGTATAATTTGATCGCCCACCTTAAAGCCTAGTGACAAGCAGTACTGTTATGCCGGTAGGATTAGATTAATGGCTTATATTTGGCGAGGTGAGATATATTCTGGAAATTAAGTGTTATGCCTTAGGATTAGGTTACTGTTTCATATCTGGAGATGTGAGAAGCGACCTAGAAACTTCAGCATGTTTGTTTGATTTTCGCTTTCCCTTCTTGTTACGAGCGAGCAAGCACAGCGGGCGAAGCGATGTTTACTCTGCGTTCAGCTGAGAAATGAGCAGCCCAACACGACACGGCCCGACCCAACACGACACGGCCCGGCCCAACATGACATGGCCCGACCGCGATGGTTTTCAGAGGTTAATAACTTGTCTACTATGTGAGATAGAGAAGAGATTCTTTCAGCAGGTAGTAGATACTTCCAATAAGTTTAGTTTTTAGCTATATATTTACTCATGGAACCAAAGAAACTCCTTGGAATCCCAGTGTTTTGGCGATGAAATCAGGAAGGGTTATTGTCCCATTTCTGGGTTTTATCATTCAATCAATAGCCAAGCCTTTACCAACGCAGTTCGTTTACACAGCAAGTTGGGAGCACAAAATTCAACATTGCGCGTGTGATAAATGCTACGGCGCCTCGCTATATACACATCCAGAAAGAAAATGTGAGAGAAAGAAAACGTGAGAAAGTAAATATTTTAAC
The DNA here is from genome assembly GCA_018397915.1 of Birgus latro. Lineage (NCBI taxonomy): Eukaryota > Metazoa > Arthropoda > Malacostraca > Decapoda > Coenobitidae > Birgus > Birgus latro. Next base: position 11,380 of record JAGKTI010019280.1, on the reverse strand, counting down.
TCAGTTATTCTTCTGTTATTGTTCAACTACCTCACCAGAAATGTTGAAAGTTTACACCAAGATGAAATTATGAAGATAGGGACATGTACAAACTCAAGCTCGCTCGTCACATGTTCACAAGGCTCACTTTACTGGTCATTATTGTTATTGCTTATTGTTAATTTACGTGCATGATACTGTGGGAAAATATGAGTTCTCTCCTAGGCTGTAGAATATGTATTACTGCGAAAGAAAATGTGAGTTCTGTCCTAGACTATGGAGGGTTATGTGATGTTCTGGAGGCGGAGTCGGGGGAGGGAGGTACTTAAAGGGACCGTCTCGCCTCCGATTTAGTTTTTGTGCATGATAACCAGTCAGTGAGCCAGCTGCAGTTAGTGAGCGAGGGCAGTTAAACAGCGAGAGGCTGCAGAGGACGGTGAGTTTGTGCACGGCAATCAGAGAGGAGTGACAGACAATAAGTGAGCGGCAGTCAGTTAATCAGTGGTGGACGGACAGTGACAGTCTGTGAGAGTCAGCGAGCGGCAGTCAGAAAGTGAGAGTCAGTCAGTGAACAAACAGTGAGGTAGTAGTAACGAGTGAGGACGAGTCAGCGTGAGAGAGAAATGCCAGGGTTTTGCAAGTGTACTTCGGTTCTCTGCTGTGCCTGGAAGGAATAAAACCCTAAAGCGTTCAGCGGCTGAATTGATCAAAATCCTGGCTTGTCTACGAGACGTTCTCGACGCATCTACGAACCCTAATGAGTGGCAGCATTATTACGAATATTTTCTGTTACTGGACATCCACGCCCATAATAAATGGAAAATACACAGCATAATTTGATCGTCCACCGTAGGGCATAATAAGAAACTTAAAAATTTTCTCACTGAACACCCATACCGCATATAAAGGCTGATTTAATTGTCCGTGACAACCAGCAATATTTCCTGCTACTTAACACCCACACCTTCAGTAAGGGGACAATTAACAGCATAATTTGACTGTCCGCCTTATATCGTAAAGGCAAGAAGAATCAATATTTCTGAGCACTAATATGGGGAAATTCAATAGTCGATAATCGTTAGGGACCAGTAAACCCTAATAACAAATAGTATTAACATTTCCTAACGCTGAACACCTACACTTCAGATAGGAATAATTTACAGCGAACATAATTTAATCACTTACTTCAAAACTTAATGAGAAAGAGTATTAACATTTCCTCCCTGAGCACCCACGCCTCAAATGTAGGGCTGGCGGTGCATTGTGGGGTGTTTACTGGGAGGGGGAGATGGTGAGAGGATGGGAAGGAGAATCTCGGTTTCAAAAGGGGAAGCTCAAGGGTTGATTCCTTCATCTGAATGACAATGGTGGTCTAATCAGAGGGAAGGGAAGGGTAGGAGGGAGGGAGAGAGAGAGAGAGAGAGAGAGAGAGAGAGAGAGAGAGAGAGAGAGAAAGAGAGAGAGAGAGAGAGAGAGAGAAATACATGCAACACAACAATAGTAAATCACACTAAAACGCTAAATCACACAAACTCACGATAAAGGACCACTCTAAAATACAACCACAGAAGCGAAATAATCACACAGGAAGCTACCACACATAAACTAAACGTGTATCTACCACAGAATAGTGCTACCACATCAGAGCCCTGCCACTCACCTTACTACCTCCACACATCACTGCTACGACGCCTACCGCACTTCATCACTACGATTCACTGCCTCACGAAAGTAGTCATACAAATACCACACTATAAATCTACCGCTATTATTATCAGAGCACTGCTACACATTTTACTGCCATCACTTCCTACCACATCACATTACTGCCACATCCTCCTACCACACTACATCTTTGCTTTTCCAGTACCGTACCACACATCTTACTGCCATTGCTCTCTACCAGACTCTGACACTATCAAATACCCCTACCACACTACATCACTATTACTCACTGCTGTGCCACACATCTTACAGTCACATTTCCCTATCAGACTACAGTACATCATTATGACATGCCTCTACCACACAGAACTACCACAGCACCTTTCCATCCTGTAATAGGGTCTATAAAAGCCCATGTTGCCTAGAGGCAAAGCAGGGGATCCTCTCTTTGGCTCAGTGGTAACGTGAGCGCGTATCAAGAAAGAGGGCCTGAGATCGAATTTCGGCTAGGACGGTGTGATTAATTTGTTAGGTTTCATTCCGATCATTACATTGGTGGCAGCGGTCGGATGTGAGGTGAGGTTTGGAGGGCAATGATGTTGGTTAGCTGGCAGTGTCCTACTCCTTAGATCCCAGGGATGAGCTGTTCGGTGTGGTCCGCAGCGTTCCCAGTGGTGGCCTACGATGCTATGCTACTGTGTGTTCGAAACTGACCAAATTAATCATCAAGAGGAGAGAAGATTGATGTAATGGGGTCAATAAAAGCCCGCTTTGCCTAAAGGCAAAGCAGTAGATCCTCTCTTTGGCCCAATGGTAACGTGCATGGGTATCTAGCGCGAGGGCCTGAAATCGAATCTCGGCCAGGACGGTGTGATTAATTTGTTGCTTCATTCCGATCATTACAACACTCTATTGGTGTTGGAGATAGATGCCTTCTCGTCATGGTACAAGTATTACGGGAGGTGGAGCTGCTTGGGTATGCAAACTTCCCACACTCCTCTTCCTAGCCTCCAAAAACAGGACGATAGACAGCAGAACAAGGACAACTTCGCCCTGCTCTCCTTCTATTTCACGTTCAGATGAACCTGGGGTTGCAACTACTACTAACATTTTTTCAATACCAAATCAAGTCCCTGCCACACACCTTACTATCACATCTCCCTTCCACGTCAGTACCCTGTCACACATGTCACTCCCACCATACTACAACACTTCATTACTACCACTTTAATGTTCGTCCACAAAGATCAGTGGTATTCATGTATGCTACATTTTCAAAGGTACAGGTATAATGGTAAGTAACAAGCATTTTATAGCAAACTGGTCAAATTATATTAATACATTTTTTTCCCAAATGTTTCCAGTTACACGTTGGAAAAAAATGTTTTCTTCATTACTGAGTTATACACATATGGAACAAACTGACCTGGAGTATGGTAGACTGCGATATATTTGTTGTTGTGTTCTAAGGCTCATCTGAAACATGAACCCGGTGGACTGCAGGCTTCTGCCGCCCTTCTGCGGTAGTCCATAATCCTTCTACCGGAAGGGAAAAAACAAGTAATTGAGGGAGGTTTGCATAAACAGACAGCTGAGCCGCCTGGTTATATCAGTGCCATCACATGAAGGCGTCCCTCTCAATCAGCACCATGTACAGAGTCGGAAACATATAGAACAATATTCCTTTAAATACGGTAGAGTGTGATAATGTTCATAAATCGGAATTTAAAAGTTGATCGGATGAACATTAGGTTTGTAATTCCTAGCCAAATCTTTTCACTCTCGAATGTGACGTTTCTGACGTTTTTTTTCTTTTTCTTTTTACAACACAGATCCAGGGGGATACCATTGCTGGGCAACATCGTTATGTACATGCTTACTGTACTTGATAATTATAATCTACCCTAACAGGTTAACGTACTGCATAATAGTATTTCCATTCTTCCTCTCCTGTGGAGTTGACTTAGGAGATTTGCAATTGAGTATGGCAGACCTTCCCGCTTTTTCCTGCCGGCCTCGAGTGAAGAGATTCTTGGATGAGGGAAGCCTTCCTGCTGTTCTAGCCTTGTATTACTGTAAACTCATTGAACAGTTGCCTTAATCATAACAAACCCCATTAAAGACTGCCTCAAAAGAACCAATAGAGTTGTTGCTGTTTACATTCCTCTCTTCCCTATCAATCTTTCTATTGCCAGACGCCTTAATCCCGTAAGGGGTGGCCACAAACAAATCGCCTCCGTGTCGCCCTGTCCCCCGCCATTTCACTGCCCTCCCCCCAGCTCACACACCCCTCTCTCATATACTTCTCCACTCCATCCCTCTATCTCATCCTCAGCCTCCCCCTCCCTCTCCCTCCTCCACCTCACTCATATACACTCTCCTTGTTAGTCTCTCGCTCTGCATCCTCTCCACTTGGGCAAACCACCTTAGTTTTTTTCTGACGCATTCTTTCACATCCACATCTACACAACAATGCTCCTTCACATCCTTATTTGTCAGTCTGTCTCTCCATGTGACTCCACATGCTCCTCTCAAAAAACTCATTTCCACTGCTTTCACTCCAGACTTGTGTCCTTTCAACAAGGTCCAAGCTTCACTTCCATACGTTAGAGTTGGTATCACAATAGTATCATGCAGTGACTTTTTTTCTTCCATGCTCACTTCTCTATTTCATATCACTGCATTCAAAGAACCAGCAACCTTTCTTCATTGTTGTACCCTTTCAAGCACTTCATTCTCCAAACTTTAATCCCTACTCATCACACGACCAAAGAACTTCAGTGCACTCACACTTTTCATTTCCCCATCATCCAGCCTCACGGTGCAATGAGTTACATCATTTCTCTCGAAGACTATAACTCCTTACTCTTCGTACCATCTCATTCTGTCATCCTCACACACTTAAGTCAGTCATTGCCTTCTGTTCATTCAGTTCACCACCCACAATTCTCATTACTGGCCACGTATACCTGTGGATCATTTTGTGGCTACAGAGGGCATTGGCTATCACCAACCCTCTCCCCGCACAAATGTCCACTAAAGCATTTCCATTCCCATCCATTCTGCAGGCACATCCCATTCACCAACTATTCTATCCACCTTCGCATTCCCTACTTTTCCATTCATATCCCTAATCAAAAACACTCATTCTTCTCAAACTTTTCCATGCACGCTTCGATATTTGCCCAGAACTCTTCTTTCACTCTGCTTGCACGATCTTGCGTTGGCTCATTCACACACAATCGCCCACGTTTGTAATCCTACATTCAGTCTTACCCACACGATCGTTGAACCATCTGATCCATACTCTCTTACATTCTCCTTCCATCTCTTGCACACAACAATACATACACCCTTTTTTTGCCCTCTTATTCTCACCTACTCCCTCGCATATACCCCATCCACATCCCCACTCTCTCACACTCTCACCTCACCATTTAGTCTCAGTTAATACACCTACTGCATGTCCAATTTTGCACCTCAAGCAGCTGGACAATCTCTCTCTCTCTCTCTCTCTCTCTCTCTCTCTCTCTCTCTCTCTCTCTCTCTCTCTCTCTCTCTCTCTCTCTCTTTCACCTCATTATTCGCACCCCTTACATTCCATGCTGCAATCTGTACTATGTCCTTTGTCCGGTCCTTGGTCGTCACCTGTTTGTCTGTCCTGGTCCGAGGCTTCTTGTTTGCATTTGTAGTCGTTTTCCGGGGAGGGGCACTAACCCTCCGCCAACCCACTTGTTGACACATAGGGAACACGTGTTGTTTGATTCTAAGGTTACCACCCAACGTATTAAATGATTTTCTGGTTTACAGGAAATCATTTGGCAAGTCACTCGTTGAAGAGTTACCCAAAAATTGAGTACATCTACACTGAGTGAGTGGATGATAGGAGCCCCGACCGACCATTTCTCATTTGTACATTATTTTCAAGCACATTACTACTCAAGTTACTATTACTTCACATTTCCTCCCATACTTATCCCTTTCATAACACTACCACGCCCTACCACACTATCACTCTTCATCACCGCCAAACTCAGACCTTATAATATTTTCACCCATTCTTTGACTCACTTATACTACCACACCACATTTCCTACCACAGTTTCTCCTAGCACAACACTCCACCGCACTACTACTGTAACACCATCATACCGCATTATCACCCACATCTCTCTCCACTACAACGCATCACCACACTACCACTGAGCACCACCACACCACATAATCAGCCACACTTCTCACTACCACAAAGCTTCATGACGCTACTAGTCTCAAATGTCTCCACACTATCATCATATCCTTCCCTACCACAATGCTTTACCACACTACCATCCTCAACGTACTACCACACTGTGCCCCTCCCTACCACAGCATTACCTCGACAATCCACCACATTCCCCTTCTCTAACACTACCACAACCATTACATATTCTACCACACTACGACAGTCTCTACCACATCCCTACCACAGTATCGGGGGCTATGATATGTGTGGCTAGACTTTAACTATTAGCAAGGGGCGTGAGTTAATTGCAGGCTATTTATTCACTGTAATACCACACTATAATACCACCACACTGTATAATCTGCCTCACCATAGCTCACATATGTCTCTTTAATTCACCACAGTGCACAATTTAATACCATCGTACCACACTACCACACTACACACTACCACACACACACACTTCTCTCCTAAATTCACCACCACCTCTTTAATTCACCACCACAGTTTAATAATACCACACCACATTATCTGCCACACTACCATACACATCTCTTAATTCACCACACTACCACGTTTAATACCATCACACCACATAAGCTACCGCACTACCATTCACATGTCTCTCTCTACTTCACCACACTACCACACTTAATACCACCATATCACATTATTCACCACACTACCATACCCATGTCCTTTTTAATTATTCACCACACTACCACACCACCACACTTTAACATGACCACATCACATCGTCTACCCTCCCCTCCACACACATACATACGCACACACACACACACACACCTCTTGAATTCATCATCCCACTTTAATACCTCATCACATTATGTACAACACTTCAATAAGCATCTCTCCTTAATTCACCACACTATCACATTTTAATACCACCATACCACATCGTCTACCACACACTTCTCTCTCCCTACCACCACGCCTTTTACCACAGTTTACCACAACATTCCCCATCGCATTACCCGCCCTAATTACCACACAAAACCATTCCACAATTTTTTTTCTTACCACACTATCGCCTCACTGTATTTTCTACCACACATCTACCTTTCCATTGGGCAGCAATTTACCACAACACCACACTGCTCCCTACCACAGTTCCACCACGACATTATCACTGTATACTAACACTACGTTATACCACTTTCTCTGGCACACTACCACACTTTAATACCAAAACACTACATTACCTACCACACTCATCTCTACCACAACTCTGCCACATCACCACACCAAAGCTATACCACATTTTAAACCACAATACCACTTTCTACCACTATTTCCAACCACACATTTACCTCTTCCTGCCACACTACCAACATGTAATATCACCACAACCACCACCACTACCAACACGTTTCGTACTGTATCGAACCCTTACCCACCACAATAATACCACCACACCAACGCCCTACTTTATTTTCAACCACACTATCACTCGAACACCATCACCACCACCACCATCACACTTTGCATCATACTTCCTACCGGCAAACTTTCTACCACAACACGGCACCACATCACCATTCTCAAACACCAATATACCACCTACTACCACACCACCACACTTTCTACCACAGTAGCACCGCACAGTCACCTACCTACTGTACTGTGGTGGATGAGACTTTAACTATCAGTAATTGGGTGGGTTAATTATTATCCATTATCCTACCACACAATTAGGCTATACTTTAATACCACTACCACAATTCCTGCCACACACTTACTTTCATCCACCACACGATAACATACCACACACTCACTTTCAATACCACTGCACCACAATTCCTACCAAACTCCTACCTTTATCTACCATACGACACCACACCACACAGTCACACTTAATACCACAGTACCACATTTCCTACCACACATCTACCTTTATCTGCCATACAACAGCACACCACACCATCACACAATACCACTATACCACACTTCCCGCCACACATACACTTATCCCTCTCTGCCTTAACACAGCACCACACTTCCACACCTCTTTTCCCACCACAGTACTACCACCACACTGCTACATGAAAACCCTACCACATTTTTAACTAATCTAACACTCTGATACCATCTTATACCACACTACCACACCGCTCCCTACCACAACAGTACCACCACACTACCACACAAAAGTTCTACCACAACTTCAGCTTCACCAGCACCCTAATGCCACCTTCTACCACACGCTCTACCACAACAGTATCACCACACAGCCACAATGAAACCTTACCACATTTTCCACGTAATCACTCTTGACGCCACCCTCGACCATCTTTTACCACACTTATCTCTACTACAAAATTTCCACCAAACTACCACACACGTCTCTACCACAGCAGTTACCATAAACACAACCACACAGAAACATCACCACATTCTCTAATTCAACATCACTCTTCCAACCACAACCTTTACCACAATACCACACCAGATTCTACCACAGCACTGCCATCATACTACCACACCACAGCAGGAACCCAACCACACTTTCTTCTTCAAAAACACTATCCAACCACAATCTTTACCACACTCGCTCACCGCCGTACACCCACACGGGAAAGCCACCGCAACTTCCACATCCCTCACACCCTAATACCACCCTGTACCACACCACCACACCACAGTCTACCACATCGCTTCCACCTGGTATAATATGGTGGGTGAGACGTTAATTATTAGTAAAGGGCGTGAGTTGATTATTGCGTATTAATTCTCCACAAATGAGCAGGTAGTGGAGGCGTTCCCGGAGGAGGGGTTGGGGGGGGGCAGGAAAGAGGGGGAGTAGAGAGAAGAGAGAAAAGAGGAGAAGGGAGGAGAGGAGAGGAGAGGAGAGAAGAGAGAGAAAGAGAGAGAGAGACAGATAGAGAGAGACAGACAGACGGACAATCAGACAGACAGATATACAATCAAACAGAAAGACAGACAGACAAAGAGACAGCTAGACAGTCAGACCGACAGACAGAGACAGAATGACAGCCAAACAGTGAGTCAGAGAAAGAGATATAGAGAAGGAAATGGGAGGAGGAAGAGGATAATGTGGAAGAAGGAAATGGATTAACAGGGAGAGGAGGAAGAGCAAGAGGAAGATGACAGAGATATGTTAATGGTGGTGGTGAGGAGGAGGAGGATAGAAAGGTATTAATCAGGAGGAGGAGGAGGAGGAGGAGGAGGAGGATGTAGAGGTATTGAAGAGGAGGAGGAGGAGAAGGAGGAAGACAAGAGGAGGGAAGGCGAGGGCAAGGAGTGGAACAGACAGACAGACAACGGAGCAGAAAGAGATTATGCTGTAGAAGGAGAGAGAGAGAGAGAGAGATTGCAGCATCCTCATCTTGCATCATATATATATGTTTTGATCGGGGGTATGTGTTACTGAGTGGTGACAGTAATACTTGAAGATATTCTCTGAAGCTGCCTCTCATTTAAGGCAGCGTTGGGGAAGAAATGTGGATAGACAAACAGATTGAGATAGATAGATCGATTGATAGATAGACAGGTAGATTAAGAGAGAAACCGACAGCTAGGGATATGTATAGACAGAGTTATGTATATGTGTATGTATGTAGGCAGACGGGTAGACAAACAGATCCATAGAGAGATAGATACATGAACAGTTGGACAGATACTGATAGAGGGATAGGTGACTAGTGTTTTAGAACCAAAAATAAATAAATAAATAAATAAATAAATTCTTATCACCTCTCTTACATCTGTTTAGTTCTAAAAATCGTCCGACAAACACCTTTTAATATCTACGGTGGAGTCATTAAAAGAAAAATGATATAATAATAAAAAAATAAAAATTAAAATCCCATCAGCCTTGCACTCCAATTCCGATGACTCTACTCTGTTTTCGCCAGCTTGGCTTAAAACTACCATCTCGCCATCTCGAAATATGAGTTGCAGCATTAGATTAACGCCAGAATATGGTGCTAATCATAACAGAAGTGATGTGGGAAGGAGGCAGAGTCATAGTATTGTCCGTTTCTGCCACAGAGCTGAGTGAAATAAGATACAAAAGGATGAAAATCTGAGCCAAGTTAGAGTAAATGGAGTATAATTCTACCTCACATTTTACTCGTGGTCGCTTTCTAACATTTCCCCTATTCAGTGCAGTGTACATTTTTCACTGTATGTGCGTGTCACTGCAACTACGTATTTTATTGCATATGCCTTGTCAGTTTGAATGGAACATATTTCGCTTTTTATTTAACCTATGGTCCGTTCCAAATCCATTTCCTGTTTCTCCGTGACAAATCTGTTCACCTTTCAACCGCTTTATTCTGCTGATTATCCTATATTTCGTCCATCTTAGGTTGGCAAAGGCTATCGGCCTCCTGTATCTAATTTCCAGGAACTTAGTGGTAGAATAAGACAGGCTCCAAATCCATTCCATTGCATTTCTTCATGATTAGCACTATCTTCATGTCTAGCATCATATTCTAATGTAAATCTCTATTTCTTTTTTTATGTGTGCGACTCTAGCCAAAGCCTTTAACAGTCCGTTCCCTGAGGCCCAGCAGTCCTCCTCCATACCATACACATCTAAATGTCATCACTTCGGTGGTTAGTCCACCGTCCATATTGAATACATGCTTGGGCTGTCTCATACAGGACTGGTGTACTGATATTAGAGGGGATGTTTTTACATGCCAGTGGGTTGTATGGTAAATAAAAAATCTACTTTAACGAAATTCAGATAATTAAAACTGTTCACTGTTCCAGCCGGGATTAGAACCCGTATCCACTGGGGCAGCAGAACATCTCTTTACCGACACGATCCTCGCCAGTTCCAGCTAAAGTGGTAGGATAAGACAATATTTTGGTTCTGCTTCCTTTCCATAGCACGTATTCTTGACTAGCATCGTATTTTAGTGTTACTTTCTTGTTTACAGCTCAGCATCCAATATGAAGACTCTGCAATATTTAAGTAAGTTATGCAGTCAGAGCATTATCTCTCCTCTTCTGAATTTCAATTATCCATTCAAAAGTAATGAAAGAAAATCGAACTGTAATATCACTATGTAGCCTACTTTCACACTGGAATTGTGGACCTATTTTTGCCTTAACCATTTTTTCTAGTGTCTTAAAACTTTTTCCACTTGTTGGGCTTCGTAGGCTGATGTAGGAATGCTGGATTTTAAGGCAATTATCCAGTTACTAACGTCAATACAGCGATCAGATCAGCTGCTCATTTATTTAAACAATATAAAGAATTTCAGAGTCACTAGCTACCTCTTGTTCACAAAAAAATCCTAGACGTCCTTCTTTCTGTTAATTTTTAGCTTGTAGAAAGACCGTCAGACAGTCCAATTAATGTATCGCTTGGGCTTATCATCTACTGTAATTAGAAACGATGGTATCCAGTTTCATGTCTCTAAGTGCTTCATGCAAAATATAGTGCAGTGGACATTGAACCAGACGCAGTTCTCTCTCTCTCTCTCTCTCTCTCTCTCTCTCTCTCTCTCTCTCTCT
>JAGKTI010019279.1:0-17103 GCA_018397915.1 Birgus latro | reverse complement strand
TGAATGTACAGTGAGATTGGATGGGGAGGATATGGAGAATGTGAGTGAATTTAAGTACTTGGGTAGTGTGATGAGTAAAGAGGTAAGTCTGGAGGGTGAAGTGCTCGAAAGGGTGCAGCAGGGAAGGAAGGTTGCTGGTTCGTTGAAAGTAGTGATAAGAAACAGGGAGGTGAGCATGGAAGTGAAAAAGTTGTTACATGACAGTATTGTGATATCAACTCTAACACATGGAAGTGAAGCTTGGACCCTGTTGGAAGGACAGAAGTCAAGAGTGAGAGCAGTGGAAATGAGTTATTTGAGAGGAGCATGTGGAGTCACATGGAGAGACAGACTAACAAATGAGGAAGTGAAGGAGCGTTGTGGTGTGGTTGTGGACGTGATAGGAAGCGTTAGGAGAAACACGTTAAGGTGGTTTGGGCATGTGGAGAGGATGGAGAGTGAAAGACTGATGAGGGGAGTGTATGTGAGTGAGATGGAGGGGGCGAGAGGGAGGGGGAGGCCGAGGATGAGATGGAGGGATGGAGTGGAGAGGTACATGAGAGAGGGGTGTGTGAGTTGGGAGCGGTGTAGTGAAATGGCGGGGGACAGAGCGACATGGAGGCGATTTGTTTGTGGCCACCTTGTGCGGGATTGAGGCGTCTGGCAATAGATAGATAGATTGTCAGATATTACTTTAATATAGCTGAGCTAGCAGTGCTGGATAATGCATTGGGCTGAATACTGTAACAAAGGGTAATTGAGAGTTTACTGTAATTTATTCTACTTATAATTAATTTTCAAGACTGAAGGGGTTAGTTGTAGCCTTTAGAAACACCTTCAGTATGTAAAGCCTTCATAAAAATCCTCTGGTAGCAGCAAGTAATAAACAAAAATGAACATCACCTGGATTCATATGGTAAAAACATCATCAATTTCATGGATATACTGATGCCCATAGCATGGATCGCTGCCACATATTAGAATAGGGTATCAGTGCTAAAATTTTAACAGTTCTCTGGTGGTGACCAGTTCACCCCAGTGACATATAGTTTATTTTTACTGCTACCATCTGTTGAGGAATAATCTCTAATAGGGAAGAGGTTAATGAGGGCTGTACAGTACACTCCTTTTATGCAGTAGCCTCCGGTCCAGTACAATAATTACCATAGACCAGACAAGACCACCATACTTGACTACTGTAGTTCCATATTGAACAGATAATAAACCTTTTGGGAAAAATTATGTACAGTAGATCAGACAAGACTCTAATTCAAGGCACAAGAATCCCCTAGACTGATGTAAACAATTTCAATGTCAGAGTCACTTTTTTATTTGCCAGAGTAGCATACAGACATATATTGTACATACGTAGAAGAAACTGTACTGGCCAGGTTTGTTAAGCCGATGGCTTTTTTACAAACCTAATAAGCTTTTAAAAATAACTTGGTTCATCTGTCTCTGACAATACAGTTATTAATTTATGAAACAGAGGTATATACAATGTATTTCTTAATTAATGTTTAGGAACCCACTCATAATTTTATGTTTAATTGCCAGTTTAAACAAGCTAAGAATATTACATATTAGTTTTAAGGTGATAAGGTAGGCATTTCCACATAACTGGTCCTGCACAGTATATATGACATTTGCTGGTAAGTGTTGTAACTACTGGGATAACAAGATTTGTTTCATGGCCTCTTGTATCATGATTGTTACTTACATATAGGAACATATTGCTACAGCAGTTCAATCCATTTAGAGCCTTAAATGTAAAAAGTAGGCTAAAATATTTATATATTTAATCAATGTTTAAAATATGCAGTTTGTTTTCTGCATTACTATACTGTTTTTTTCCAGCTGATGATCCACTTTCGTGAATGTGGCACCTGCGCACTCCTGCCACATGATTGGTTGGTTTCAGTTTCATACCTGATATCATATTTACAAAAAACAATTGTACCTTATACAGTAAAACCTCGATGTAACGGACTTCAGTATTCCGGAATTCGCTTTTATCGGACTCGAGGAGCTACCGGACTAAACTCCTATATATCGGAAAAAGTCCGATAAAGCCAGAAAGCAGTCCGGACTGCCTGACCACTTCAGCTATGTTCACCACAATAAGACAAGTAAAAGACATGTTTTTCAGTGCACAGTACAGTATTATTATACCATTTGATTAATGTTGTGAAGGTATAACACAGTACAATACTAGTAGCAATGGTGGTGAAAACTGATGCAATCTGGACTTATGTCCGATATATCGGAAAAAGTCCGGATAAGCAGGGGTAAGTCCGGATGTCACTTTTATCGGAATTTCGCATTTTTCGGACTGGCTTGGGCCCCAATTAGTCCGTTATAGTGAGGTCTTACTGTATTCCATTTCTTATAAATGCTGTTTTGCATTGTCATTGTACTATACTATGCAAACAGACATGAAACGAGTATGTATCTGTGCTTCACCCAAACGGATAATGAATATGAGGAAGTTGAATTTGAATTGAAATATTTATATCTGTAAAAGGTATATACTGAGTTGCTGCATCTCCCTATATTTTTTTTAAAAATAAACACATTTGGCTGCGTAAGTGCAAATAAAAAGTATCTTAATACTTAGGCACTTGTTACATTAAGTAATCTTCCCACTGTCCGATGTAATAGAGCCAAAGGCATGACCGGAAAGTGGTCTTGTCCGGATAGTGGCCCTGAAGCTCCAGCACTGGTCATTCGTGACCCTAACCTAACCTAACCTAAATCAGAAAACCACCTACCTACCTCCCTACCTGACATGCAGAGCACTTATTTAAGTCCCCTTTCACATAAATAATGCACACAAAGCATGAATTAATTGAATTTTAACCAAAAAATGATGATTTAGAGGTGAGTAAGACATAGGTGCTCACAACTTGCCAGCAAGTGTAAGTCAGTATCAGACATGGAAATCATTATGAAAATCACCCTTTCTCACATAGTATGCATTAAATAATGAACAAAAAGCATGAAATCATTGACTTTTAACCAAAAAATGATGAATTTGAGGTAAGTAAGGCATAGGTGTTCACGAGATGGCAGCTTATTGTAAGTAAGTATCGGACATGGCAATCACTATGAAAATCATCATTTCTCACATCTTATGCACTAAAATATGGGATTCAAAGCATCAAATAAATAAACTGTTACCAGAAAAAGAGTTATGTATGGCAAAGGGGTGTTCACTGTTCACCAACAGCACCAGTCATTCTTGACCCTAACCTAACCTAACCTAAATCAGAAAACCACCTACCTACCTCACTACCGGACATGCATAGCACTTATTTAAGACCCCATTCACATAAATAATGGACACAAAGCATGAATTAATCGAATTTTAACCCCAAAATGATGAATTTGAGGTATGTAAGGCACAGGTGTTCACGAGTTGGCAGCTTAGTGTAAGTACGTAACGGAAGTGGCAGTCACTATGAAAATGATCATTTCTCACATCTTATGCACTAAAATATGGGATACAAAGCATCAGATAAATAAACTGTTACCAGAAAATTATGATTTAGAGATGAATAGGGCAAAAATGTTCACCAGTTGACTAGATAGTGAACGTATGTAAGAGACATGGTAATCACTGAGAAAATCACCGCTTTCACAGCCTGTGCACTCAAATATGGGACACAAAGCATGAAGTAAATAAAATGTAACTAGAGAAATTATGATTTAGAGGTGTGTAGAGCAAAAATGTTCGCCAGTTGACTAGGTAGTGAACGTCAGTAAGAGACATGGTAATCACTGAGAAAATCACCTCTTTCACAGCCTGTGCACTCAAATATGGGACACAAAGCATGAAGTAAATAAAATGTAACCAGAAAAATTATGATTTAGAGGTGTGTGGGGCAAAAATGTTCACCAGTTGACTAGATAGTGAACGTAAGTAAGAGACATGGTAATCACTGAGAAAATCACCTCTTTCACAGCCTATGCACTCAAATATGGGACACAAAGCATGAAGTAAATAAAATGTAACCGGAGAATGAGGATTTAGAAGTAATTATGGAAAAATATTTAGCAGTTGACAGTGTTACTTACATGTCCATGATGGTTCTTAACGAATATTATCCCCACCTCTAAGGTTCAATTGTTCTTGAAGCATGTCCAGTAATCCAGTGTTTAACTACACTTAATCCTTAGCACTGTGAATTATGATTGTTTAAACAAGAACGAAAATACCGCAGACGATCTGACAACCGTCCACTCTTCACAGGGATTGAGAGAAAGTTAACAAGAGGGGGAGAGCACGAGAAGGAAGCCAGTCGGCTCACGCAGGAAATTCAAACTGACGCGGTTGAAAAAAATTGGAATTTTTTTCGTGTTTTTTTTTTTTTTTTTTTTTTTTTTTTTTTGCAATTTTTGGGTTTCGACCATCAGCCTACGATGTCCGAACAGTGAGGTAACCAGATAGTGGTTGTCTGGAAAGTAGAGAGATTACTGTAGTACTATTCTAAGTAAATTAGCAGTTTTGTCGGTGGTAAAGTGGTGGCAAATGGAACAGTCGCCACTGAGGAGGGGGGGACACTAGAGACGGCCGGGCGGAAAAACAAGTTGTCTCGTCTCACAAGATGTCTGTCACACCTACTCCATTGCTTCAATACCTTCGCCCATATTATTCTTAAGTACAGTATATATATATGCGTAAGTATATATATTTATTTATTTATTAGAGATGCAACAACTCAGTACCTTTTACAAAAATTAATATTTCAATTCATATTCAACTTCCTCAAATTCATTGTCCGTTTGGATGAAACACAGATACGTACTCGTTTCATGTCTGTTTGTATAGTACAATGACAATGCAAAACAGCATTTATAAGAATTGGAATATAAGGTACAATTGTTTTTTGTAAATATGATACTGCAGGTATGAAACTGAAACCAACCAGTCACGTGGCAGGAGTGTGCAGGTGCCACATTCACGAAAGTGGATCATCAGCTGGAAAAAATCGAGTATAGTTGAATCATATTTTTAAAAATAAGAAATAGTTTTTACTATCCATTTCTGCATTACAACCAAAGGATTTTTACAAGCTTGACTTGCACTGCCCCATACAACAATATCATATATAATATATGGATATGCTAAGGAGTGTTACACACTTCGAAATGCAGAGGAGGTAAGCATTTTATGTGTTTTATACAATATACCACATGTTTTGGCAATCTGACTGTTTACCCTCAGTATGTGTTTCTTCCATTCTAACAGGCAAACATGCAAAACTGTAATTTGGCTTGATGAATAAAGGCAAGTAGCACAAAACACACACACACACACACACACAATGGTACTGTCCAACTTGCTGTTATGATGTTATCACACCAGCGAGCACAAGGAGACTGACATCTGATGACGTCACCTGTCCTAGCCAATGCATGTTTGTACTGGCTGTGGCACAACTCAGCTTCCCAGAATAATGGACTCCCCCAGAACTCCCCAAATTTCATGCATATCTGTGGTAGCAAACCTTACTAACCCAAGTTTTCAGTACTAAACATTTTTTTTTTTTTTTTCCAGTTTAGATGTATAGATAGATATATAAATTTTGATTTTTCTACCCTCACCAAAGGTGATAACTGTGTCATAGTGCTAAAGAAATGTATGTTGGGTGCAAGGCAACTGTCCGATCATTTGCTTTTACAGTCACTGAAGATTTAAAACTTTTTTGTTTACAATTGTTTTTCACCATACAATCATTGCCATGCCCCAATTTCTTATTATATAATCATCTTTCTCTCTTAAACAGTCTCTGCAGAAGCTAAATTCATTATATAAAAATTTTCAAAAACACATCCCACTTGTAGAACGAGGGCATATTGTATCTAACTCCAGTAAAAAATAATAATAAAATAAATTGAGAAAAACTGTCTGGAGGCAGCAAGAATTAAACAGAAAATACTTTATCAGACTGAATGGGTTAAAGGGAGCAGGGAGGCTATAGGGTTTTATTTCAGCTACTGCCAGATAATTCTTTGGTCATTTGTTTGTTTGTTTTTTCAAAATGTTCAGATGAGCATGAGAGTCAGTATGGTAATGATGATGAAAAAGGATCAGCCTTGGATGAAAAGTTTGTTGTCTGCTGCAGTGACAGTATGTTGCTGCTTGACAGCATTGTGATCCCTGCACTAACTTGTGAAAATGAAGCTTGGACTCTTTTGGAAGGACAGAAATCAAGAGTGGGAGGATTGGAAACTGGTTATTTTAGAGGCATATTCAGTTACATTAAAGTTACATTAAGAAACAGACAAACAGATGAGAAAGTGAAGGAGCTTTGTGGTGTTGATAGAGATGTCCTGGAAAGCATTATTAGTACCTTGAGGTGATATTGCCATGTTGAAAGAATGGAGAAGGAGAGACTGACATGGAAAGAGTATGTGAGGCAGAGGGGAGGAGAAGAAGGTGGCCACTGAGGATGAGATGGAGGGATGGGGTGGAAAGGTATATGAATGAGGATGTGAACTGGAGAGACAGCAGCCTGATGGCGGAAGACAAGTTGATATGGAGGCGATTCTTATGTGGCCACACATTCTGTTACATTATATTAAGAAATTTGGATGTACATACTGTAGACAAATATACAGTATAGATGAAATTTTATTTATATATTTATTTTACACTCCCTCTTCTGTCTTTCTTTCCTCCAATCTTTCCTCTTCCTTCTGCCTGTGGGTGATTCTGCACTAAGTGACAAGCCAAATGGGTTCCTGTACACCAGGAAACCATTTACTACACAGGGTGGTAACCATATAACCAAATTATGGCACCTGGTGGTTTAATGGGTAATAATGGCCCTCCAGTCGGATTGAGCTGGTGAAGGGGTGGTTGGGGTTTATTGCTGACATTATGCCACTCAGGGATGAGTGAGGCTGGTCACTCTCATCTTAAATGTCAGGACCAACTTGCCTACCCCCGGGCTCATACGCTTCTGATGGGGCAAAGTAGGACTGGGTGATGGATGAATGGGGTTTACTCTTTACACCATTCTAGATTTTTTTTTTTTTCCCATGCATTTCAAAAAATATTTTTTGTCACCTTTCAGTTATTTAACCACTGATGGCCTCATAAACCAGTTAGCTTACAAGAATTATATTTTATCACTGAGACTTTGATATCCAAAGTAAACCTGCAACTGATATATCATGATGTGTTGCATCAGAACTGCCGATCAAACGACAAGAATGCCGTTGCAACGTGCTTCAGCCTGGAGTGTGCCAGCTACAATGGCAACCGCCCCATCCGCTACTGCAGCCAGTGTAACAATATCCGTCACAACAACCGCCGCGGCACCGACCACATCGTACACACCAACATGTCATCACCCTGGACCATGGAACCACAGATGCAAAACTTTACCATAGAAGCCATAGTGAGGTGGGTTGTGACTGGTAGTAAAGGTATTAACCTGTACAACAAGGTGTGTCTGTCATGCATTATATAAGTCCTGTCATCAGTTTTGCACACCTTGGGAGATTCTGTTCAGACTAAAGAGATTAGATATGCAGTAGTATCATTAATTTCCTCACAACAAGAAGTCTCCTTTAAGCTGAATAAGTCATCTGAAGGTAGTAAAAATAGAATAAAAGATATGACATCAGACTGAAGAGGATAATATCATGGCATGTAGTGTTATACTGAATACCATCATAGGTAGCAATTTAAGGAGATATCAGGAATGAAATGTTAGATATCCTTTTTCTGAACAGGTTAATATCATGTTGGCAGGTGTTGCAGCATTATGGTGTTGATATGGATGTGCCAGAAAGGGTCAGGAGGAGTACCCTGAAATTGTTTTTCCATACCAAGCAAGAGAGTGTATATGAGTGAGGTGGAGGGAGAGAAGAGGAGAGGGAAACCAAGGATGAGGTGGGGGGATATATGAATGAGAGTGATATGGGATGGTGAATGGTCAGACTGATGGCTGAGGACAGGGCAACATGAAGATGATTTCTTTCTTGCCATGCCTTCTGGGATTTAGGTGTCTGGCTATAGCTAGATAGATAGAATAGCATTAGAGAAAACAGGCTAAATGCAGTAAGTTCTCATTATATGTTAAGGATTTTCACAATACTGTATCACACCTGAACAACCATTACTGTAATTCAGAGAGAATTGGTAAATCAGATTTACAGGTAGCAGTGGAATTTTAATAGCCAATCTTTTTTTAATTTTTTGTGAATGTAATTACAAATAGGACTTAGAAAGGCACCATATAACATTCTGTATATTGATTAGCACAGTAGAAAACAAGACAAATATTTGTCTCATCCCCTTCTTCTGAATAATACTCAGCTATTCAGAGACAAAACAAGACTGAATAACAAAAAAAAAAAAATTGTATAATTCAAAACACATCCCTGACTTGTATTATGAATTTCCTGTACTCTATATTGAATAGCATGATGGAAAACAAGTGAAAAACTTGTTGCCTTGTCTCACAGTCTGCTGAATGAAGCCCAGCCATTTGGAGACAAAACCAAAAGCAAGGACCATGAGCGTCTTAATCGAGCAGGACTCCTGGATGACATAGATAAGGTGAGTGGTAGTGGAGGAAAGGTGAGGAATGTGAGAATGAGGACATGTGAGAGTGAGGAGGGTGGTGAGAGGCTGAGTGATGAGGCAGTGTGAAGTGATGATAGTGGTGATGGTCAAGGAGGAGGAAGGTGAGAGAATGTGAAAGTGGGGAGCATTAAAAGAGGGTGAAGGTGAGGAAGTAAAGATACAGAAGTGTGAGAGTGAGGAATGTGAGGAGAGTAAAGGTGGAGCTTGAGAAGATGTTAGAGTGCAGAAATCTGAGTGAGCATTGTGTCGAAGGTGAATGGCGAGTAAATGTAAGAGTGTGAAACATGGTGGTTGAAGGTTAATAATTCTGGTATTATGAGAGGGTGAAGGTGAGAGAATGTGATGAGAGGTGTAAAAAAATTAATAGACTGAGAATGTGAGAGGATGAAGGTGGGGAAATGTTTGAGTAAGGACCATGATGAGTTGATGAAGGTGAGTGCTATTATGAGAGGGCAAAGGTGATGGAAGAAGAGAGTGTGGAATGTCGTGCGAGGGTGAAGTTGGGTGCATGAGAGGGTCATATTGAGGGAATACTTGAATGAAAGTAGACTTTACTTCCATTTCTGCCAAAATTTATAATATTACGGCTGGTAGACAGAGGAAAAAGAGAAAAAAAAGAGCAGAGAGAGGGAGTGAGCTGTGTCTTTGAAAAATTACTGGGCCAGTAGCAGAGGAATGAGAAGATAACAGATTCATGGCATCTTGCATCTGCTGTCATCCCCAAAGCCTCTCCTATTGAAACAGAGTGTCAGGAATAAGGGGGTTGAAGGTGAGGGAATATGAAAGCATAGAATTTGGTGAGAGAGCGAAGTTGTGAGAATATGAGTATGACCCTTTCAGTGTTACACTGATATGGAGAGTAGACCAACACACTCTCCCAAACACATCTAATTATTTCATACACTGCACCACATGCACCTTATATGTCACACAACGTATCTCACTGCATCACGGGAGTTGATGCCAGTAATGGCATGCGGCCAGAAAACTTTGACCCCGCTACTTAGTGGCGGACCTTTTGAGAGGAGTTGAGATGAGGGCTCCGCCAGCATAGATTGTGGAGCCACGGTGAGATGGAGCTCGAACCTGTACTAGAGGGTACAGGGCATTGCAATTCCCAGGCTGCCGCATCTGCCCAATAGAGAGGGGCCCGAACCTGGGAGTGGCGCTCTTGGAGGCTGACCTATCAGTGGGTGTATAATGGCAGGGCAGTTACAGTGCCAAGGCATGCTTGGAGGGTGTTCCTGTAGCTGTCCTGGCAGGGTGCCCCAAGGCCACTACCACAGCCACTGGTAAGGCTGGTGGGCTAGGGGTCCCAGATCCATTGCCTGGACCTGGGACTGTGCTGTGGGTGGGGCCTGTGGCATGTCTAGAAGGTATGATTACAGAAAGAGTGAATATTGATGAGATGCTGTTTGGGTTTATGCCAGGCAAAGGGACCACTGATGCCATATTCATTATTCGACAGCTTCAGGAAAAATATATATGAAGGAAAAGAGAGCCATACTTTTTGTTGATTTGGAGAAGGGCATTGACAGAGTCCCGAGAGAGGTGGTGAAGTGGGCATGAGAAAGCTTGGGATCAAGGAGTGGCTGGTTAAGGTGGTTATGGCTATGTATGTGGGTGCTCGCACCCAGATAAGGATGAATGGAGACTTGAGTGATGAGTTTCCTGTGAGTGTTGGTGTACACTAGGGGTCAGTTTTGAGCCCCTTGTTGTCTATCATGGTTCTTGAAGACATTTCACATGACTTAAGAAATGGACTCCTGTGAGAGATGTTGTATACTTATGATTTGGTGTTGACTGCAGAGAATGAAAGGGAGGCAGATGAAAGATTTAGGAAGTGGAGAGATGGTATGGGGAACAAGGGCTTAAGAGTAAATGCAGATAAAACAAAAGTGATGTTATCTAGGGCTGTGGGTAGTACTGTCAAAGATGAGGGAGAGTGGCCATATGCGATTTTGCACAAGGACAAGGGAAGTAATTCCATCTTGTGCAGTGTCTGTGGTAAGAGGGTACATAATAGATGTAGTGGTATTAGAGACAGAGTGCGAGATAATGCTGATTTCATATGTGTGGTGTGTCGGTGAGAGCATGTGGAGATTGTCAGGCGTGAAACGATTGAACTAGCTAGTGAGTCTTTTCAATGTGTGGAAGATTGTTGTTATTTGTGAGACATGTTATGTGCTGGAGGTGGGGCTGGAGTTAGCTCTGTGGCTAGAGTGAGGAGTGACTGCTAAGAACTTCAGGGAGCTGTTGCCTCTCCTGACATTTAGAGGGCTCTCCCTCTGTGCTAAGTGATCTTTGTGTGCAGCATGTGTTAGGAATGTAATGCTGTATGGTAGTGAGACTTGGGCAGTAAAAGAAGAGGATATTCACAGGGTCAGATGAACAGAAATGACATTGATTAGGTGGATGTGCAATACGTTCCTGAGTGTGAGGCCTGGGCGGGTGAGGTTTACATTGGACGAGTTGAGGGGTAGGATGGGACAGGAGTGTATTGATATTGTGATGAGGAGAGGTAGATTGAGATGGTTTGGGCATGTGGAGAGGATTGGGGATGATAATTGGGTGCAGAAAGTGAGAAGTGTTAATGTAAGAGGTAGGGTTGCGAGGGGTAGACTGAAAAAGACCTGGGACGAAGTCTTTGAATGTGCCCTCAGTGATAAAGGACTGTATTGGGAAACTGCCGGAGATCAAGCAGCATGGAGAGCCACCATTAGGTGATCAAGTCCAACTAATGCAAGCATGTTGGAGCCTTCAAAAACGAATGAAATGAACTAGGGTAAAGGTGAGAAAATGTGAGGGCAGGTAGCATGATAAGTCGATGAAGGCAAGAGATGTTTGAAAAGGTGATGATGAGGGGAATGTGAAGATAAGGTGAGGGAATGTGAAAAGGCACGGGAACATGAAAATGAGAGTGAAGGTGAGGGCATGTGAGTGGAAATCAGGGTGAAGGTGAGGTACTGTGAGAGTAAGGATGAAGGTAAGGGTCTGTGAGAATGAAGAAGAAGGAATGTGAGAGTGATGGTGAGAGAATGAGAGAGTAGGTAAGAGAATGAGAGAGTAGGTAAGAGAATGTGAGAGTGAGTGCAAAGGGGAGGGATTGTGAAAATAAATGTGAAGGTGAAGGAAGGTAAAAGTAATGGTTATGGCGAAGATTAGTGAGAGTGAACGACAGTGAAGGTGAAAGAATATGAGTCAGAAATAAAGTGAGAGAGTTAGCTCTTTCAGTGTGATGGCATTAGCAAACAGTGGGATAAAACTAACCTACCATGGTCTGGAGTCATTTCTCATCTGTTCTCATCTATTGGTTGGTCATCCTCTCCCTTCCTCTCAACAGGTCCAAATCCCAACTTACCAGATTACATGGCTTCTCTAATATATCTTATGCAAATCTCTCTCATAGCACACTATTTTCAGTTCTGTCAGTCATTTATGCTCTTATCATTCACCTCAGCCTTTGCATGGAAACCAGAATGCTGAGATAGATCAGTTAGGGATCACTGAATAACAGAACTGAGGAGATTGTACTACAAGAAAGATTTGGCGAAAGAGATACGAGGTCTTTCGAAAAAGAAACCAAGCTTTTTAAGTAACACACCAACTAGCTGGCGTAACATGACTGCAATGGGAGTGCTGTGTAGTGGTGACTTGGAGCTTTAGTGTAACCCTAGCTGCATCACGCCACGTCACTTAGTTGTTGAGGTACACGCACTTGAATGAACGTGTGTGTAATCCACTTAGTGATTTGATGCAGGTTGAATAATGCAGGATCTAGAAGAGCAATTTGCTTGTGTGAAGTTCTGTTTCAGATTGGGAAAAACTTTTACAGAGACTTTTCAGATGTTGCAACAGGCTCTTGGCCAAGGAAGATTTTTTTGAGCATACTCACTGTCTCGAGTGGGAAGAACATCCACTGAAGACAATCCCAAATCTGGATGCCCTTCCATGTCAAGAGACGATGATCGTGTTGAGAAAGTGCGTGCTGTGATCCATGAAATTCGTCGCCTGACTGTCCATGGAGTTTCCGAAGAAGTAGGCATCTGTAAAAGTTCATACTTCGTGATTTTAACTGAAAAACTGAAGTTGCATCATGTTGCCACAAAATGTATGCTGTGTATGCTGACAGATGAGCAGAATGAGAGCTGTTTCAGTCAGTTCAGAGCTGTTTGATTGTTTGGGTGCTGATGGAAATGTTTTGAAAGAAGTCATAACAGGTGATGAAACATGAGTCTACAACTATAGTGTCGAAACAAAAAGGCAGACTTTGCAGTGGTTTGGAACATCATCACCATGACCATAAAAAGCATGTCAGAGTCACTCAAATGTGAAGGTGATGTTGATCATCTTTTTTTTATTGGAAGGGCATCCTTCGTCATGAGTTTGTTCCACATGGTCAGACAGTCAGTTAAGAGTTTTACTTGGATGTCTTGAAGCATTTGAGGAGGCAGTGCAAAGGAAGAGGCCTGAGGTGTGGACAGACAAAACCTGGATGGTACATCATGACAGTGCACTTGCTCATGCATTGCTCATTATCTGTGATATTTTTGGCAAAGCACAAGACGAATCTTGTCCCCCAGTCATCCTACTCTCTAGATTTGGCCCCTGCAGACTTTTTATTTTGTTCCCAAGGTTGAAATCCACCCTGAATGATCGTCGATATCAGATAATAGAAGAGACAGAAGAAGATTCACCAACACACCTTCACTCAAGCACGTGTACCTTGATGACTAAATGACGTGGCATGATATGGCTAGTGTTAGACTAAAGCTCAAAGTCGCCACTACACAGCGCTCTCGTCATGATCACGCTATGCAGGCTGATTGGTGCACTATTTGAAAAAGTTTGGTTTCTTTTTGGACGGCCCTCTTATCAGAAAAGTTATGTGAACCAGTAGGTTAAGATGGTTTGGACTTGCTGAGAAGAGGATGCCTGGTTGAGGAGGATCATGTGAGTAGTATAAAGCTCTAGAGAAGAATACCCAGAGGTAGTCTGGGAAAGACTTGGGATGAAGACCTATATGGAGACCTTCAGGATAGGGTTATAGAATGTGAAATCCTTCAAGATCATTACAGATGGAGAGTTGCCATTAAATGAAGTGGCCTACACATGTTAGCATGGTCCGTTGTTTTTAAATATGCTGTAGCATAACTACCCCCAGGCAATTTCCTTCACTCAACTGCAGTATCCTCATAATGAAAGAGTTGCCTTTCATATCGAAGTTGTTAGGCAATATCAATGGATGTTTTTATTACTTTCCTTCCATGCTTTCTGTTTCCTTGTTTTCTGGACCCTGCCTCACCCTGTCCTTAGAGTGGAATAAATTATTGATGATGATGTCAGTGATGATTTATGGCTTCCTCCACTCTCCCTTCTTCCTATGTCACCACTCATAGCCATCCTTCTTCATGTCTTTAATCAGAATTTCAGTGTAAGAGTCCATCTATCTATCTGTCTACCTTTGCCAGATGCCTGAATCCCATAAGGGGTGGCTGCAAACAAATCGCCTCCATGTCACCCTATCCTCCGCCATTTCACTGCCCTGCTCCCAGCTCACACCCCCCTGTCTTATACACCTCTCCACTCCATCTCATCCTTGGCCTCCCCCTCCCTCTCCCCCCTTCCATCTCATCCTTGGCCTCCCCCTCCCTCTCCCCCCCTCCTTCTCATCCTTGGCTTCCCCCCCCTCTCTCCCCCCTTCCATCTCATCTTTGGTCTCCCCCTCCATCTCATCCTTGGCCCCCCCCTCCCTCTTCCCCTTCCATCTCATCCTTGGCCTGCCCCTCCACCTCTCGCACATACACTTTCCTCATCAGTCTCTCACTCTCCATCCTCTCCACATGCCCAAACCACCTCAGTGTCTTTCTCCTAACACTTCCTGTCACATCCATATCGACATCACAATGCTTCTTCACTTTCTCATTTGTCATTCTGTCTCTTCATGTGACTCCACATGCTCCTTTCAAATAACTCATTTCCAATGCTCTCACTCTTGACTTGTGTCCCTTCAACAAGGTCCAAGCTTCACTTCCATACGTTAGAGTTGGTATCACAATACTGTCATGCAGTAACTTTTTCACTTCCATGCTCACTTCCTTGTTTCAGGGTACCAGCAACCTTTCTTGTTGTACCCTTTCAAGCACTTCACCCTCTAAGCATTTATCCTTACTCATCACACTACCCAAGTACTTAAACACACTCGCATTTTCCATTTCCTCCTCATCCAGCCTCACTGTACATTCACTGACTTCATTTCTCTTGAAGACCATAACTTTACTCTTCCCTACATTCATCTTTAGATTCTGTTTTCTTACACACACTTCCAAACTCATCCACCAAGCCTTGCAGCTCCCCTTCATCTTCACTTAACAACACAGTATCATCTGCAAACAACAGCACAGAGAGTTTCCAAACATTGCCTTCTCTTATTAGGGCTGCACCAACATCCACTACCCTACCTTGTATCTCTTTTATAACCCCATCCATATACAAATTGAACAACCACGGAGATGTGACACATCCCTGTTTCAATCCAACCTTCAGATGGAAAAAGTCACTCAGTTCACTATCCACACGCACTGCAGCCTTAGCACCGTCATACATACTCTTCACAGCATTCAGCAACTTCCCATTTACTCCATATATTCTTAGTACTCTCCACAATCCTTGTCTATCCACGCTGTCATATGCTTTCTCCAAATCCATGAAGGCCACATACAACTTCTTTCCTTTCACTAGAAACTTGTCCTCTAAAGACCTAAGAGTGAATATCTAATCTACACAACCTCTTCCCTTCCTAAAACCTCCCAGTTCTTCTCCACCTAATGCCTCTGTTATTTCCCTAACTCTGTCATTACATATCCTACCATGTACTATTCCAATTACACCAAGAAGACAAACATCCCTATGTTTACCACACACTTCTTTTTCCCCTTTTCCTTTCTACAAGGGAATAATTATACCTGACTTCCAATCCTCCGGGACTCTACCTTCCTCCCAGGCCAATCTATACATCTTCCACATTCATCCTACTTCTATCTCTCCCCCATGCTTCAGCATTTTACTACACACTCAATGAATTCCTGGGGCTCTCCCCATTTTAACTTTCTTCATTGGTTCCACAACTTTCATCCTACTGCTTTCTTCCTCTCTTCTCACATCCCTCCATCTCCCAGCCATTCCCCAGCCACTTTTACTCACATTACTTTCATTCATGTTCAACAGCTCCTTAGTGTTTTCTCCATCTGCTCACTTTTTCTCCCTTCTCCACTGGTAATCTACCATTTTTATCTTTCACTCCCCAACTGACTTCTTGGCTTCCCTGTGTAACTCTCTTAACCTCTTTCATGAACATTTTCTTACATTTCTTCCACCTTACACTCAAATAGACGAGTTCCCGGTCAAAAATTTTTTTAAGCAAGACACTTGTATAGCTAAAAAATATGCAGAGAATTACTATGTCAACCATTTTTTCAAAAAAAAAAAAAAGTGCAGAAGCATGAAAAAATAATAGATAAAGTGGCTGAAAAATCACGTGACTCTTAAACGGCCTCTGATTGGTCGTGACATGACTTCTCACACTGAGACAACATAGTCGACTTTGTTTACATTTAGCCTGCATATACTGTGCTTATTTCCAACCTCCAAGAATCCCCAGTGACAAGATGAATAATTGCTAGTGATTCGTTCCAGTGTGTAAGTGCAGAGGCAAAAGGACACCAGGGAAATTATCCCTCTGTGTACCAGCCAATGAGAAAATAAATGAAAGCAGTGAGTGTTTCTGATTGGAGATATGAATGGAAAAATAGGGAATGAGAAAGTGAATGGAGTGGTTGGTGAGTGGGGTGTGCCTGCAGAGATGGATGAGAATGGCAGTGCTTTAGTGGACATTTGTGCTGGGAGGGGGTTGGTGTTAGCTAATACCCTCTTCAGGCACAAAATGATCCATAGGTATACAAGGCGAGTGGTGAGAAGGGTGGACGGTGGAATGAATGAACGGAAGGCAGTGATTGACTGTGTGTGTGAATGAAAGGATGAGAAGATGTGTAATGGATGCAAGAGTATATAGAGGTTGGGGGAGTGGACTTTCTGACCACCACTTCGTGGTGGCCAGAAGCAGAATCCAAACAAGATGGCGGAAGAGAAGAAGGGAAGGACAGGAGGAAGTATTTGTTACAAGGAGGGTAGAAAAGTTACAGGAGGATGGAATAAAGGCTGAATATAAAAGGGAAGTGGAGGAGCGATTGGGTAAATATAGATTGGAGCAGATGGGGGATGTGGAAGGTGTGTGCAAGATATTCACAGAAGAAATCTGTGCAGCATGTGAGGTGGTGTGTGGGGTGAAGAGAAGACGAAAGGGGGTTCAATGAACAGCATGGTGGACTGAAGAGGTGAGAGAGGCTGTAGCACAAAAGAAGAAAGCATATAATGAGTGGAAGAGGAACAGGGGCGTCGAAGAATCTGAGAGACGGACGAGAGAGTTATATGTAGTGAGGAGAGAGATGAAAAGATTAGTAAGA
>JAGKTI010019278.1:0-17107 GCA_018397915.1 Birgus latro | reverse complement strand
TTGGGAGACATGTTATGTGCCGCAGGTGGGGCTGGAGTTAGCTCGGTCGCTAGAGTGAGAAGTGGTTGGAAGAAGTTTAGGGAGCTGTTGCCTCTCCTGACATTGAGAGGACTCTCCTTACATGCTAAGGGATCTTTGTATGCAGCATGTGTTAGGAGTGTGATGCTGTATGGTAGTGAGACCTGGGCAGTAAAGGAAGAAGATATTCGCAGGTTTAAACGTACAGAAATGACAATGATTAGGTGGATGTGCAGTGCGCCCCTGCGTGCAAGGCCTGGGGGGGCTGGGTTTACGATAGAAGAGTTGAGAGGTAGGATGGGACTGGAGTGTATTGGTGTTGTGATGAGGAGAGGTAGGCTGAGGTGGTTTGGACATGTGGAGAGGATGGGGGAGGATAATTGGGTACAGAGGGTGAGAAGTGTTAATATTGGGGGAGGGGTTGGGAGGGGTAGACCGAGAAAGACATGGGATGAGGTCATTAAATGTGACTTAAGGGTTAAGGGACTGAATAGGGAGGCTGCCACAGATTGAGCAGCGTGGAGAGCCGCCATTAGGTGACCAAGGCCGACACATGCAAGCATGTTGGAGCCTTCAAAAACGAAAACGAAAACGACAAAAACGATAATGTCCGACGGGACCACCACTCACGCACTCATTTCCATAATCACAATAGGCTGGTTTCCTTTCGCCGCTGATTCCACGATTATTTCCCTCCGGTCCAAGAGGACGTCTGTCCACGTCGGCGACCTGTGTGTGTGTGTGTGTGTGTGTGTAACTCACTGGGTCGGTCAGGACCACTTGATGATCGTGATCGTCAGCTTTTACCCTCCCGGAAAGGAGCTGAGAGCTCATATAGTCCGATCTACGGGCAAGGCTGTGACCTTCTCACACGCACACACCCATCCACTTGCTCAAGGGGGAAAGTAACCACCCACTTCGTCAGTGAAACTTTTCGCAACCTGAGCGAGGCGCGAACTCCTGTCTACCAGATGGCAAGCGAGAACGCTACCACTGCGCGCTAGCGAGTGTGTGTCCAAAGCAGTGCACCCAACACATGAGGCCTGAGGTGGCCCTTGTTAACGTTTTTGTTTCACTGTCACCATCATAATGCATTAATTTATTGCTGCAGCATGTTGATTGTAATGGAGAGAGTTCTAGAAGGTATGATTATAGAAAGAGTGAATATCGATGAGATGCAGTTTGGGTTTATGCCAGGCAGGGGGACCACTGATCCCATATTCATTGTTCGACAGCTTCAGGAAAAATATATGGGAAAGAAAAGGGAATTATATATTGTTTTTGTTGATTTGAAAAAGGCCTTTGACAGAGTCCCTAGAGAGGTGGTGAAGTGGGCAATGAGAAAGCTAGGGTTGGAAGAGTGGCTGGTTAGGGTGGTTATGGCCATGTACGTCGGTGCTCGTGATGAGTTTTCTGTGAATGTTGGTGTGCATGAGGGGTCAGTTTTGAGTCCCTTGTTGTTTATCATGGTGCCTGAAGCCCTCTCACGTGACTTCAGAGATGGACTCCCATGGGAGATGTTGTATGCTGATGATTTGGTGTTGACTGCAGAGAATGAAAAGGAGGCGGAGGAAAGATTTAAGAAGTGGAGAGATGGTATGGGGCACAAGGGCTTAAGGGTAAATGAAGATAAAACTAAAGTTATAATATCTAGGGTTGGTGGCGGTAAATCAGAGGAGAGGGAGAATGGCCATGTGCAGTCTGCCGCAAGGGTGTGGGAAGTAATTCCATCTTGTGTAGTGTTTGTGTTAAATGGGTGCACAAGATATGTAGTGGTATTAGAGGTAGACTGCGAGATAATGCTGATTTCATGTGGCGTGTCAGGGAGAGCAGTTGGAGATTGTTAGGCGTGAGAGGGTTGAATTTGCTGGTGAGTCTCTCGAGTGTGTGTGGAGGAGTTTTGTTATTTGAGAGACATGTTATGTGCCGGAGGTGGGGCTGGAGTTAGCTCAGTTGCTAGGGTGAGAAGTGGTTGGAAGAAGTTCAGGGAGCTGTTGCCTCTGTACCATTCCCCTTATATGTATACGTGTATGTATTATGCCTCCCTCACTGTATACCCCCCCACTGTATCCAGAATTGCAGCATAAGCAGTGCTTCCCAGGCTCGCCGCAACCAATACCATGTGTAGCAGTCAGTCGCAGGGCTGATATCAGGAGAGGCAACACCTATATTTCTGTGCTCTTCATTTAAAGGCATTAATACTTACTCCAAGACTTTCCTTCAACCATCAAGAGAGGGGTGTTACACTGTTACATTTTACAGTGAGGGAGGCATAATACATACACGTATACATATAAGGGGAATGGTACACCTCTCCTGACATTAAGGGGACTCTCCTTATGTGCTAAGGGGTCTTTGTATTCAGCATGTGTTAGGAGTGTGATGCTTTTTGGTAGTGAGACCTGGGCAGTAAAGGAAGAGGATATTCGCAGGTTTAAACGTACAGAAATGACAATGATTAGGTGGATGTGCAGTGCGTCCCTGCATGCAAGGCCTGAGGGGGCTGGGTTTACGATGGAAGAGCTGAGAGGTAGGATGGGACTGGAGTGTATTGGTGTTGTGATGAGAAGAGGTAGGCTGAGATGGTTTGGACATGTGGAAAGGATGGGGGATGATAACTGGGTACAGAGGGTGAGAGGTGTTAATATTGGGGGAGGGGTTGGGAGGGGTAGACCGAGAAAGACATGGGACAAGGTCATTAAGTGTGACTTAAGGGTTAGGTGACTGAACAGGAAGGTTGCCAAGGATCGAGCAGCATGGAGAGCCGCCATTAGGTGACCAAGGCCGATGCATGCAAGCATGTTGGAGCCTTCAAAAACGAAACGAAACGAAACGATATCCTAGTGTTCTGTGTTTGTATTAGTAGTGGGATCAAGAGTGTTAAGCATGAAATCAGCTTGACATGTAACTGCCAGTTAAGAATGACGGGTGAGGTCGGAGATGGTAATGGTATGGGAGAGGGTTGGAAGCTGGGGGTGGATGCAGGTGGAGCTCATTTTGTCCCCCCCCCTCTCCTCCTCCCTGGTTATACAGGGGTAGGAAAGGGGCGCCCTCAGACAGAAATTAGTGATCGTGTGTACATCTTTTTTCATTTCCAACTGCATATAGTATTTCTCTTTACAGGTACAAAAATAAATGATACTGTAGGTGGACATAAAAAATTACTGCAACACAGTAATGTACTGTACTGCACAGTACATCATGATGCAAGTCGTAATATAATGGGTCCATAGAAAACGGGGTATTGTGAGGTAAATTAGCCCACAATAGCATTGCTGCACTTCTTCTTCAATACCATAGTATTCTTTTTTGCTATTTTTCGATTCTTAGGCTACTTTTCCCATCATTTTCAAGCACAGGACTTTTTCAAGCAACAGACACTCGTCCCCCCCCCTATTAGTCCGTTGATTGGAGGGTTGACTGAACATACTGAACAACCACGAGGACATCACACAACCTTGACGCATGCACACACTGATCGTGAACCATTCACTTAGATGCCCATTAATCCTTACGCATCTTCACTACCATCATAAAAGCTCTTGACGGCACCTAGCAGTTTACCTTCTACACCATACATGCACAAAACCTTTCACAATCGTTCTCTGTCTACTTTGTCGTATGCTTTTTCCAGATCCATGAATGCCATAAACACCTTATAGGCCTTCTCACGAGCCTTCTCTGCCATCTGTCTCACTGTAAATATTTGATCAGCACATCCTCTGCCACTTCTACAGCCACCCTGTACATCACTCACTAGAACTTCTGAGATCCCTCTTACTTCCATCCATACATCCATCATCCAATCTTACGTTGCCCCATGAGGAGCGTACGAGCCCGGGGCTAGGCAAGTTGGTCTGACATTTAAGATGAGAGTGACCAGCCTCACTCATCCCTGAGTGGCATTACGTGAGCAATAAACCCCAACCATCCCTTGGACATAAACCTTCACTGGCTCAATCTGACTGGAGCACCTTAATTACCCACTAAACCACCAGGTGCCAAAAATTGGTTATATGGTTACCACCCAGCATAGTAAATGGTTTCCTGGTGTACAAGAAACCATTTGGCTTGTCACTCAGTGTAGAGTCACCTACAGGCAGAAGGAAGAGGAAAGAATGAAGGAAAGAAAGATAGAAGTGGGAGTGTAGAGTCACCTGTAGGCAGCAGGACGAGGAAAGAATGAAGGAAGGAAAGACAGCAGAGGATGGAAGGAGTGAAGGATGGAGGAGAGGAAAGAGCAGACACCTGAGAGCAGAACTACATCGAGTGAGTGGATGGTGAGTGCCCCCACCTACCTCTCTTACTTTCTCTATAATAATTCTTCCATATACCTTCCCTACCACACTCTATAAACTAATGCCACGATAATTCTTGCACTCACTTCGCTCACCTTTTTTTCTGTACAGAGATACAATCACAGCCTTTTTCAACTCAGCTGGCACAGTTTCACTCATCCATGCCTTCTTACATATCTCCAACAAGCACTTCATTCCACTCTCTCCACTACACTTAATCATCTCTGCATACACCTCATGAACCCCAGCTGCTTTCCCATTTTTCAGCCGTCTGTTTCACAGCGCTCTTCATCTGTGCGAGGGTCACGTTTCCTGGCACCGCACTCCTTTTCAGCACAGCCCCAACACCAGTCATGTTCAGAGTGGCTCTGCTCTCTCTATTCCCATTCATCGGGCTTTCAAAATATTCTTTCCATCTGGTCCTTACTCCATCCCCATGGGTTAATAATCAACCACCTGCATCCTTTGCACCTTCACATTTCTTTCCGCTTTCACTTATACATTTCCACACCTCTTTCCACAATAACTTCCTATTTTCATAGTAGTTTGCATTCATTTTTCTTCCTAGATCAACATTTGCCTCCTGCTTTTTCCTCTTCACTAGTCTCTTTATGTGCTTCTTGCCCACAAACATATTCAGTTCTTATTTCAATTGAACCCCTTTCCTGTAACCACTCTAGCCACTTCTTCCTTTTTCCTCCACTGCTCTCTTAACCTCTTCATCCCACCATGCCGTACCTTTCTTCTTTGTTGTTACTCTTGCCACACCACACATCACTTTAGCATTTCTAACTAGGCAATCCCTATATGCATTCCACAAGCTGTCCAGATTCATTTAATTCCAATTCACTGATTCTAACTTCTCCCCTACTTTGGTCCTGTATTCATCTGCCATTTCTTTGATCCTCAGCTTCTTAACTTTCAGACTTTCTCCTAGACTGCTACTGGTCTACCTCGCTCCTCTCTGATTGATCTTGCATCATCACTAAATTAGCATGACAGCTTACAATTAGATCACAGTAATTATCAACATGACATGTAGTAGTAATGAAAATTTTTGCAACACACTTGTGTACAAATGTGTTCTTCCACAGTAAGAAGAAAAATTTTACTCACTGAATACATAGCCTTTTCATCCTCGTGTTCCTTGGCCACACGGAGCTCTTCGGCTTCCTGCAAGTCTCGACTGATGAGAGACATGAAATCATCTGGGTTGAGGCCATACTCCACACCAGAGAGATTCATCTCCTGCTGCTGAGTGTTGCTCAATGACATAACATCCACAGTCAGATCTAAAAACCACACAAAGAATTATCTACATCAGTAAGACCTTGGCATAATATAACAACCTGCCATCTTAGTATCTCCAGCTGGATGTGGTGAGTGAAAGTAGGATATGCAAAGGGTACTTTGACAGAAAGCAGAGGCATCATCAGTTTTGAGGGACTACATGTATATGTTTTTCAAACAGGGAGAGGGCAGTACTGTATTGTCTTGTTCCTAAATCTAATTAGGAGAAGCAACAGGATGACAGGGAAATAAACTAAAAAGGGTGCTGGTAACATGGGACATTATTACCATTATTTACCACTATGAAAGCCAACTGTATCAGTGTGGGGGGGGGGGGGGGGGGGGCTTTAACTGGGCAGCCTGTTGAGTTCTCCCTTTAATACCATTTTTTCATCTACTGGACCCTAACTACCCTCATCCTTAAGTGGGAAAATGAGGCCACGCTGTTACTGTTGTTCATGACAGTTTATCTATTCCCCCCTCCTTTCTTTTTGCTTGCTGCTTTACTGACTACTGGCTGGACACAAGGGCAGTGTTAAAGAACATTCTGCACACAGGCAGGTACAACTTATCAGTGACACAAACACATAGGCTATCCCTTAAGGAAGAGGTGTAAACTAACACTCCAGATGCACTCCACAAGTCTTCCAAATTTATTTGTTATTAAATGATTGACCATAACTGTAAGTACTGCTAGATAATATCTTCATGTTGTTATTGGGGGCGCTGATGCTTGAGGATTTGAATGCAGTCAAGAAAAATAGTTCCCTATTCAACGTTCATAGCGTTGTCTTATATTCAGAATTTAACTAGAAATGAGAGTATTATTTTGAAATTCATCATACCGAGATCAATGTCACTGTCACTGTCCTCATCGCTGGGGTCACCTGCCTCATCGCCAACCTCAGAAAGGGGAATATCTGTTGAACTGGACCCTGGCTGCTGCTGCTGCTGCTGCTGCTGCTGCTGCTGTTGCTGCTGCTGTTGCTGCTGCTGCTGCTGCTGTTGTGGTTGCTGCTGCTTCTGTGACTCCTCTTCATCTTCCTCCTCCTCTTCTGTGTAGGTGAATGCAATGGCTGCTTTCTTGGGAGCAAGTGCTTTCTTCTCCTCTTCAATAGCTTTATTTACTATTGGACCATACTGCTCTTCTAGGCGTATCTGGTGCAGAAATTTTTCTTCTTTAACTGAAATATAAATGGACAAGCTCCTTAACACAGAGAAAAACGTAAGTCAGACATAGCATCATAGCAGAGTAAATCAAAGGCAGTTACACATTACTGTACACCATTACTCTTGGGTGGTAGGTATGGCAACCATCATCCATTCACTTGATGTAGTGTTCACTACTTCTTCCTTCACTTTTATCATCTTTTTCTGTTTGTCCTCCTCTCTTCCTATTTCTCTCATCCTTCCTTTCACTTTCTATTACTCTTCATTTCAATTCAGGTGGCTCAACACTGAGTGACATGCCTAATGGTTTCCTGTAACTTAGGAAACCATTTACAATGCCAGGTGATGACCATACAATCAAATAAAGGGGTGATGTGGAATCTACTATCTTGCCCCTGTTATCTGGGTGGAGACAAATGCAGAGTCCATCCAGGAACCAACCCTCCACCCTCTTCCCCACACCTCGCTGTGGTGAGGCACTGTCTACCACAAATGAACATCGGTTAACTGAGAGATGTTCCTGCAGGAGTGGTGCTTGCCTGTGGATGATGGGTCAGCTCAGCCAAACAGACTGGGGTTACTCAGCAACCCTTTTGCTTTTAAGAAGTGATTTCTTACGACCTGTCTTAAAACAGAATTGTGGTTGGTACCGTGTGTGATCTTAAAAAATAATGGTGTTCTGCACCGTATGTGATCTTACTATTATTAAATTTTCTTAACTGTCTCAACATCTGGTGACCTAAGGATCTGGTCATGACATTCCCACATATAAGGAATTGGTTATTCTACCACCTTTAAATCTGCTGGACTATGAACTTTGAGATATTTGAAAGGTGATAATATAATATTAGTCAATACTATTTTGATATATATATGTCTTTTCTCATGAAATATTAATACTTTATATCATCATCATCATCTGGACCTCCTTTCCCACCCTAGGTGAAATTAAGAAAAGCATATAACGATTTTACACCTTTTGGTTAAAAGTAAATAGGCTTTGTCTGCCAATGCTTCAAATTTATATTTTACTTTTAGACTAAGTATAGGAAGATGATGCTTTTAGGCTATGTAAAGGAGGATGACAGAAATTTGGAACTTAATCAATATACAGTAGTTCTGTGTATTACATACATTAGTTCGCAATAAAGATTCATTTCATTCCTCCTCCTCCAATAAAAGAACAATGGGGTGTAAGCCTGCAAAAGTTGACTGCGTCCTAGAAAATCCAGAAAATCAAACAAAAGAAAAGCAAAACCTTATACTTACTGCCTAAAAAGTCATTCTGAATAAGAATGCGGTAACGTTCATAATTTGCTTGGCGCTCCTCCCAGTCCTCCTCTGCGGTAAGCTTCGGCTGGGTCTCCGTGGGAGTAGGTAGTGCATCCAGGTGGGCCCGCATATCAAACCGATCAATCATAGAGTCTGTATCACCTCGCCATGGCATCCTAAGATAATTCAGTGAACTTTGGAACTGCAGACGAAAAATGTATAGTTATGCAACAGTCTTTAATGTAGGGTATACAAGCAATCTTTTTCATGTGCCTTGAAGTACAGCAAAGACCCTCGTTATACAATGAACTGGTATGTGATGAACTGCTTATATGAGGACAAAAACGTTATGGCCCTTTTTCAATATATCCTGCACAAAGCAGTGGAAGATATACAATTCCTATTTTCACTTATACGATCACCCTCATGCAGGTCCACAATCATTTGTTCGCACCAAGATTGCATATGAACTCATCACCACCAGGTGTGTCAGCATCAGTGATGAAATAATAGTGTGCTGTTCAAGTTCAAGCAGCAAGTGAAGCAAAATGAAGTGAAATATCTACCTGTGTAGGTGAGTTGCAACCTTGTTTTATTAAGGCTTATTTTCGGTGGTAAGCAGCAGGTGAAGTAAAATGAAGTGAAGTAAAATAACACACAGTTTAGGTGAGTTGGAAAATTGTTTTTAGACTCTGTTGCATTGGTGAGTTTTGGCCAAAAACACCATCAGGTGTGTCAGCATCAGTGATGAAATAATAGTGTGCTGTTCGAGTTCAAGCAGCAAGTGAAGCAAAATGAAGTGAAATATCTACCTGTATAGGTGAGTTGCAACCTTGTTTTTTTCAGGCTTATTTTCGGTGGTAAGCAGCAATGAAGTGAAATGAAGTGAAGTAAAATAACACACAGTTCAGGTGAGCTGGAAAATTGTTTTTAGGCTCTGTTGCATTGGTGAGTTTTGGCCAAAAACATGTCCTCACTGAACCCATGTTATTACTGACTCGATATACCATAAATCATTATGCAATGGCTCTTTTCAAACACATCCTCATTGTAACATGAGTGCATGCTGTACAATAAACCTCTGAATCAAAAACTTGTTATACCCACTCTTCTTCAGGTATCAGCGTGTATTACAACTAAGATTTGTTTTGCCAACTGGCAGGTGGCCTTCCCATATATGTTTACCATAATTCAGGGCCAGAATACATACTGTTGCTCCATTTATGTTATCAGTTTTTGCTTTTATCATCACATAAAGTTAGTGCAAGTGATCAACTACAGCCTCCAAGAACATGGTGATATAAAAAGAAGGCAAGTGAATCAGACTAGGGATTTGGGTTTGAGAACAGTATTAGAGAAACTGCTGCATAACATTATTGTGATCCTTGCTCTAATACATGGATGTAAAACTTATATTTTATATGAAAGGAGTGTGAGAAGATTATGTTGAGAAAGGCAAACAAATACGGATGTTTGGTACTGTGGCACTGATGTGGATGTTGAGCTGGATGAGAGAGAGAAACTAGAATAGTGTAAGTACTCTAAACAACATCACGGGAAGAGGGAGAGCAAGGAAGCAGTGGGAGACAGGGAGGTGATCTGTTCATGGCCACCCTCTCTGGGAATAAAGCACCTGGGTATACAAAGAGGTAAATGTATAAAGGTGGGGGCAGACATGATAAGATGCTTAACACCTGCTGGGCTGATTCACTGTAAGGTAGATCACCTCCCCCGAGTCATTATTTTATAACCACTGTAAACTGTACTTCACATGAGGCTTGAAGTGGCCCATGCAGACCTTCATTATGCCTCATATGAGGTCTGCAGCTCCACAAGGGTTAACTACATCACTTATCTCCGTAACTTAGGGCTTTGAACTTGTGGTGGGTTATTTACCCACTACCCAGACACACACAGCCACTGTATCATCCGCATTACTAGTTAACTCCTCAGTTACCCTGCTGTAGGTATTCATTTTATCTATAAACACAGGTGAATGAACACCTTGATCAAGCGGCTCACATCATAGGCCAACAGCTCTGTAGCTAGCAACACTAACCACTTGACTACTATGGTGGTTGACAGGCCTTTGTATGATATACTGTGGATAATACAAAAAAAATATTTTGCGGTCTCCCACAAATGATTACAGTATTTTTCTTTGGTGAATGAAAAAGTAATATTGTACTTATTCTCTGCCAAATACAAACTTAATATTCTATCCGTATAGATTCTATAAGAACAACCTCGACACTTACATGCTGCCAGGAGCTTCTGCCGCATAAGCCACGGCTGGGTCCAGGTGTATCTTGACAGGTCGGCCATGAAGCTGAATAAACTGGGTTGGGTCTTGTTTCTGCAGACACAAATTACAGTTTGAGAAGTTAAACTAACAATGCTCTTTTACCCATGAGAAAAAAATCTTAAGTACCCATGGATTTCCACTGCTAGGCCTTTTAAATGAGTGAGTCTGCTCCTTTACTAAGTACAGATATGGAAACTATCATTACCTTTACCTCTGGGCTGTGATACACCAGTGGTTTTATACTACCTAACTGTTTATGTAACAGCAAAGTCCCATCTGTCTTAAGGCTGTCCATATGCTTACTCTTTACTTTCTCAAAAACTATTATGATAACTATGATACCAACTGCATTAATCTGTTTTAAAGATAAGTGGATTTGCATCATTTTGCAGTCATTCCAGTTCTGTTATTTCTGACACAGTAGTCTAAATATCTACCATTTTCTATTCACAATGTCCAGTTACTGTATTTATATTATTACTGAGATGAAATTTTTATCAAAATAAATTATATATTGGTAAAGCACTGTACAGTATCTGATTTCAAACTGCATAATACTGGTTAAGTGAGGTTGTTCTAATCTGATGAAGAGCTCCAACTCATTTCAGCTCAGCTGATGGGCACATTTAGAAAGACTGGAAGGCCCATTTGACCAGTAATTAAGGTGGCTAATTCATATATCAACATGCTGCTACAACACCAATGGCTGTAGTAATAATGGGAAGACTGCATTCACTGATGCACCCATTGTAATGAATGCAGGATGGCTGTAAACTTCTAAACCTCCAACAGAAGAAAAGCATGTTTTTAAAGAAATCATCCAACTCCCCACCTTCTGCCACAGGACCAGTCCAGTACAATACCAAGATGTATGTTATTGTGGGTGTCAAGTCCAACATGACCAGGGTCTATATTAGTGATGGCATGGGCCAGCTTCTTTACCATCTCCACCATTTAAAGTCTTTAGGCTTTGTGTCAGCGGCTCTCCTGCTGGCTTTTCACCTTCTACGTCTCACTGTTCCTGCTCCATATGCTCCTCATCTTATAGATGATCAAACATTTCCTTGGTGTCAAGTGTTAGGTAAGGGGTGATTATCGTATTTCACGGAACATGAGATGCCGCACTGTTTA
Organism: Birgus latro; assembly: GCA_018397915.1. Classification (NCBI taxonomy): domain Eukaryota; kingdom Metazoa; phylum Arthropoda; class Malacostraca; order Decapoda; family Coenobitidae; genus Birgus; species Birgus latro. The sequence goes on along the minus strand of JAGKTI010019278.1, from coordinate 5,623 downwards.
AGACGTACCCAAATTTTGGAAAAGTGAGTTTAACCCCCAAATGCTGGGCTATTTTTAATGTAGTTGTCACCTCACTACAGGCAATTTGCCAGAAATTGCTTGTTTTCAAACCTTAATATCTCGGAAAGTATAGCACTTGAAGCAAATTAAAGACTATATTACTCAACAACTCTTCCTCTTACGAATGAAAGTATCCACAGGTCTGTGTGTCATTACCTTGATGAGTTATGACGTGAGGAGGAGAAATAATTTTTGTCATGAGAGCAGGAAGTTTTCGTGCATCTGCCTGTGGCGCCAACTATGGCTTTGCTCTTAACGTGATAACTTTTCCACTACTAGATAAACTTGACACTTGCATCTACGACATGAGTTATGGCACTATCAATGAGCCATTTTCTAGTACAGTAAGACCTCACTATAACGGACTAATTGGGGGCTCAGGCCAGTCCGAAATATGCGACATCCGGACTTACCCCTGCTAATTCAGACTTTTTCCGATATATCAGACATTAGTCCAGATTGCATCAGTGATTTTCACCACCACTGCAGTATTGTACTGTGTTATACCTTCACTACATTAATCAAATGGTATAATAATACTGTAATGTGCACTGAAAAACATGTCTTTTACTTGTCTTATTGTGGTGAACATAGCTGAAGTTGTCAGGCAGTCCAGACTGCTTTCTGGCTATATCGGACTTTTTCCGATACATAGGAGTTTAGTCCGGTAGCTCCTCGAGTCCGATAAAAGCGAATTCCGGTCTACTGAAGTCCGTTATATCGAGGTTTTACTGTATCTCTGAAAAGAGGCTGGGCAGGGGTGGATGATACAACTGGCTATAGGCAGCGCGGACAGAATCAGACAAATACAGTAGGAACCTGAAGCCACTGTTGTACACATGGCAAAAGCACGGGACAGATTGACGCTTGCCTATGTGCTATGGAGGGACTCCCTCCCAACTCTTTGGTGCCAAGATGAAATGGTAGCTGGTTCAAATGGTGACAGGAACACACTTGAGTGTATAGCTGCTACCCGGCAGCCATGTAGCAAGCACCCCAACAGTGACATGTACAGATGTTTAGCCAGAGGTTAGGAGTTAAGGAAAAAAGTATTTTATTCCTAACCAACATCGACTACAACCTTGGCTTGATGTATTCACATTCACACAAATGCACACCCACCTTTTTAGTATCTCTTGTCAGTACTATTCATCAGTCAATAGTTATACTGTATTACTAATGAATATAAGAGGTAAAATGGTAAAAATCTGCATCACAGTCATACATTTAAACAATATAAATTACTTCTGTCCATCCATCTGCTTCTTTACTAAGTCTGAACCAGGTAGGTTTGTATATATGTCACATACAGTAATCCCTCAGTGTGGCAGTGTTCTTCAGTCTTTCAGTTATTTAGACATCAAAACACACATGGGAATATGCTATATAAAGCTTGACAATAAGAAAACAATGCATGAACAATAAAAATCCACAGACAAATAAATGAAGAAGACAAAGGTTGCAAACGAATTTTAATAAAGTAGTGTACTGTGCAATACTTACCACCTAGTGAATGGTGGACAAGCATCATTAACCACTAGCCTCCAGCTGTTGTACAGTAATCCCATGTGGTCTACTGGCTAACAAAATCACTTAACAAATGTCAAACACCTCTTCCTCCAACCACTGGAGCTGGGCGATGAGTGGGGACGTGTGGCGGGGTGATGGAGGCCTACCCACCTCAGGAGACTCAGAAGACAGCTGCAAGCTCACGTCTAACGGCAACTCAACGGCTGTCGATGTGCTCGGCTGAGGGCCCGAGAGTAAAGACTGGGGAGGTGGAGGTGGTGGGGAGAATGAGCTCGCTTGCATGGGGGTGGCAGGCTTGAAAAATGAGTCGGTCTTGGACTGATGATAGATGTAACGATTGACAGAGGATGACAGCATCCCTGACTGCCTGCAGATCCATCGTCAGTTTCAGTGGCATCAACTCCTTGTCGCAGTGTGGGTGCTCGGCATATTCCAGCACCAGTTCTATGCTGGCACGTAGTGCAATAAGACGAGGGAGTGCTGAAATGGCAGGGTGATCAGAGTCATGGTCCTTGTCCACATCCTCGTAGCTGTCCTCTGTCGGCCCCGCACACACAGCAGCAGCTATCTCCTCATCAGACAATCGCATAACCAGGATCGCGGCCGTCATCATCCAACCATTCTCTCATATCATCAATATCCACATCCTCTCTTGCTGTACGTAGACGAAGGTAGATATCGTCCATGTCAAATTCCTCAAAGCCGTCGTGTGAGGCCTTGCATTCCTGAAAAGAGACGAGACCAATCACTTTCAAGGGTTTTGACAGGGATTTCCTTCCAAGCATTCCCCCAGTTGAACACCGCAGACTTGATGTAACGACGAAGATTTTCCAAGGTTCACTCACCACGTGTCGACCCCTTACTCATCCTCTAGTACCACCATCACCACGTCGAGGAACCTCCGATAGTACAGTCTCTTCGCTGCCACTATCACAACTTGGTCAATTGGTTGATTGAGAGCAGTCGTATTAGGTGACGGAAACATGCATCTGATACAACTGTTATCTGCAGCCAATTCCTTCTCGGATGGATACGCGGAGGCATTGTCAAGGAATGGGAGTGCCTTCACCTGGTCATGAGGGATACCAGCTTCCTCTGTCTGATAATGGATAACCTCCTTGACAGTGTCTATGGAACCAATTTAAAGCTCTTACTGGTAAACCAGGCCTTCACAAAATGGTACCACACAACAGGCAGGATATCCATCAACCCACGGAGGCAACATGGTTGTTTTGCGTGTCCAACAATAATGAGCTTGAGGTCGTGCATCCCGTTAGCACTGGCGCAGCACAAAACTGAGACATGCTGCTTGGAAAACTTTCGAACAGGCACAGTCTTCTCCCTCTCATCTATCAGGGTGTTGGCGGGCAAAGAATGGTAGAAGAGGCCAGTTTCATCAGCACTACATACTTGACCAAAAGCAAGGGTCTCGTCCTCAATCAGGCACTACACTTTCTGGCGAAACGGATCTACATCCTCAGCTGTTGCGTCCAAGGCCTCACCACGTGTCTTAGAGCCATTAAGTCCATGCTAAGTCTGAACTGGAGAAGCCAACCTTCAGATGCCTTGAAATCATGCACAATGTGTAGATGTGAAAGTTCTTGGCTGCTGCCTTCAACTCAGTCCCATGTACAGGCATGCCGGCGCTCCGCTGTTGGCAGAACCACACCATCTCAATGGTCGTGTGGTGGGACTGAGACATCACTTTCCTATCGCCCTTTCGAGTGGTATCACCACAGTCAAGTCCGTACTAAGTGAGCTTGGACAGTGATTCCTTGATATCAAACAAAGTTGAACAGGCCTGACAGTATTCCAGCAGAATGCATAAAGTGGTCTAGCCCATGTCAACTTTGCTCAATATCTCATGCAACTTCTCCAGAGTCAAAACCTTCCTCTTTTATTTCTCGGGTGGTGGTGGGGCAATCATCACACACACGAGAATGCCGCAGAGGAAAATCAAGGCCTGAAGGTAGGGAACAACCACAAATGCAACAATGGAAGCAGCAATGACTATAACTTGGCCAAGCGCATCCACACTCGAGAGAAATAGGTGGAAACTGAAGTGGGGTACAGCCATGTGAATACAGTGCTGCCATTTCTCTACCCATGCCTGGCTATGAGCATATGAGTAAAAAGTGTTAAGCTGAGCTATGAGCACAAGGACCACTTTCTTTCGGCCAGGCAAAAGTTGCCACGCGACAGCAAAATCAGATCCACCGTACATCATGGACTCAGGGAACGTCCGAGTAATCCAGCCAGCCAGACAACTTTGACCATTCGGTAGGGAGGTGGACAGCCACACGTGACCAGGAGTATCCGAGTGATCTGGCTAGCTGGGGAACTTTGACCGTTTGGTAAGGCAGACAGCCATTTTTGCTCAGCTTATAGATTAGGGTCTGCATTACTCACATGCAGCTGGGAGACTCCAAGTGATCCAGGTGGATAGAGGACTTTGACCGTTTTGTCAGGAGGCAGACAGCCATTTTTCCTCAGCTTGTGGGTTAGGGTCTATATTACTCACATATGGCCGAGGGCATCCAAGTGATCTGGGCAACCAGGAGACTCTGACTGTTTGGTGAGGTGGCGGATGGCCATTTTTGCTTAGCTGGTAGGTTGCAGTCTACTACCTGCGCGTGGTCAGAGAGGCCAGCCAGTCACCCAACAGATTTTTTGAATTTGTAGGCCACCTAACCATAGATGCTAAAAATTTTGTTTGGATACAAACAAAGAAATCTGGATACTGCCACAACAGAGCCAAGGCCTAACATTCGGACAAGGAGAATGTCCAGATAATTGAGTGATTACTGTACTAACCTCTCAGCATCTCTATTCAACATTATTCATCAGTCTATAAAACTGAAACTCTGTAACACAGATAATACACAGTAAACTCTTAATTATCCGGCATAATATCAGCCAAGCCCTATGCTGGATATTGCATAGTATCCCCCCATTGCCTCAATATTTGGCGCTGAGCCAGATACTGCATTATTATCCATCTCAACCCTCTATCTGAAAACTTTCCCAAAAGTAAAAGATAAAAATCAAGCATAAAATACAATAAAGTAATGAAAATACAGTAATAGAGAACCAGTCGGCTACAAATTACAAGCCAGCTGATACACCTTGAAGCCGAATATTGCATGGAACTAATGGTTAGGTCCCTTTTAGGCACCAGATACTATGTAATTTTGCCAGATATTGCTTTAGTGCAGCAAAGCCAGCAGCACCAGATATTGCATTGGGCCGGATATTGCAACGACAGATAACTGAGAGTTTAATGTATACTGTACTGTGGATACCTGTACACACACATATATACTGTATACATACTGTATATATATATATATATATATATATATAGATATAACTATATATATATATATATATATATATATACATATATATACATACAGGTATATATAAATATATACTGTACAGTAGGCGCGGAAAGTATTGACGTTTTTTTGCCGACGTCATTTTTCTTCGCGTTAAGTGAAGTAGGGTCAATACTACCCTCCCCTGTGATGCGAAATGAGCTGACGCTTTTTCAACGGGAGCTGGCAACCCTGCTTGATAGGTTTGGAACCACAGGAGCAGGCTCAGTATGTTTGGGCAGCCACAGGAGGTGGATTGTCTCTGTGTGTGATGCACCACGAGGGCATGTTTTGACTCAAATAACACAGTTATTTGGTTACCTAACACATTCTCATCATGCCTAAAGTAACCACAAGCAAGGACAAACGTGTGGAAGTGATTACTTTATACAAGGCTGGCCACAAACTCCCATTTATTGCAAATCAGATGGTGTCAGACTGAGGACAGTGCAGAGACTGGTGAAGCGGTTCAAGGACAGTGGGGAGGCCATTCCTCCCACTCCACTTCCCAAGCCTGGGAGACCTCGTAAGACAACCTTCAGGACCCGTCAGCTGATCTCAAGGCAAGTTAGCAAGGATCCAAGGCTAACAGCATGGGATTTAAAAGAAAAGAACCCACAGTTGCTGGCAGATGTGTCTGTCAGAAGTGTGCAGCA
>JAGKTI010019277.1:0-17109 GCA_018397915.1 Birgus latro | reverse complement strand
GTGGAGTCAAAGGCTTTTCGTCTCATTAACTCTCCTCCTCTTACTGATTCCCTTCAACCTTTGTCTCTTCGCCACACTGTTACATCTTTATCTCTCTTCTGTCGCTACTTCAACGGTCACTGTTCCTCTGAACCGTCTGCTTGCATCCCTCCACCTCTACGACGGGCACGTAGTACCCGTCTAGCAACAAACTCTCATCCCTTTTCTGTCCAGCTTTCTAATGCAAGAGTTAACCGTTACTCCCAGGCCTTCATTTATGCAACTGGTCAACTCTGGAACTGTCTTCCTCTGTCTGTATTCCCTACTTCCTATGATCTCCAATCTTTCAAACACAGTGTGTCCAGGGATCTCGAAATTAATGGATCTTGAATTTGGCTCTCTTTTGTATTGTTTTTGCTTTTTCTTGGAAGGAAGAGTATGCAGGCCCATGGCCTTTGGTTCTTTCTTCCTTCCATAAAAAAAATAAATAAAAATAAAATTTGTTGTCTAAATATTTGTATACTTCATTAACAAAGTGTAATACTGCAGACTATGTAGAGTGGTTAGATCGAAACCCATGTTGGCTGTCTGAAAGCAGATTATTACTTTCACGGTAATTTACCACACGTATGGCAATTGCCTTTTCAAAAATCTTACTAATTGCTGGAAGTAAAGAAATGGGTCGATAGTTATTAACATTGTCTTTACAATCTGATTTATGCAGTGGGATTACTTTGGCCTTTTTCGGTTCATCTGGAAAAATTCCCGTTTTAAAGGAATGCTTGATTAAGCGAGTTAATGGAGCAGAGATAGAGGATGAGACGTTCTTTATAAGTTTGTGTTGAATGTCATCATAACCAGGGAAAGTAGATTTAAGGGATTTTAGGCATTTCTCTATTTCAGTGTAATGTGGTGGAGTCAGGTACATGGAAAATGCATCTGGGTTGCACAGATACTGAGCATAATTATGAGTAATATCGTTAGGTAGTGAATTTCCTAACCCTAAGAAAGTTTCGTTAAATTTGTTAGCAATATTGTTATATGGTGGTTTCAGTTTAATTAATTGTATATTAGATGTATCAGATTGTCTACCAAGAACTGAATTGTTATTCTCCAGTCAGATTTAGGATTGCCTTGACTGTCCTTAAACTTATATTTATAGTATTTGTTTTTGACAGCTCGTATAAGAGATCTCAATTTATTTCTATAGATTCTGTAGGCTTCTTTAAATGTTAATGGTTATTTGATCACTAAACCCTCAATTTTTTTTTTTTTCGAGGCCAGAGTAATGTATGGACTTTGTTTACTCATGTGCTTCAAAATAGTCTGTTTCATTGGAAAGTGTTTCTGAAATAATATAGTAAAATGATGTAAAAACCATGTTGTGGGACTCGCTGGGGCAGTTTAATTCTAAGATACTCGACCAGCCTACTGAAGTCTTCCATAGCAGTATTTGTTATGCATCATTTATAATTACTCTGGGGGTGTATTTTGTTTCGGAAACTGGAGTTTGAATTGAGAAAGTACTGGGAAGTGAACTGTGGTACCAGTATGTATTAAATTAATACCGGCATTCGATTCTACCTGCTTGGTCCATATATGGTCAGTGACTGAAGCCGTTGTGTCCAAGACTCTGGGCTTGGGAGTTAATGGAAATAGGAAAAAAGAGTATATTAAATTAATAAATTCACAAACAGAACTATTATTGTATTCCAACAAGTCTAAGTTAAAGTCTGCCAGTAAATAAACATCTTCATATCTTCTGTTATTGGCTAATATTAGAAATTCTGAGAGTTTTTCAACAAAGCTGTTTGTATTACCACTTGGAGGTCTGTAAGCACATATAACCAGGTATGTCTTGTCCGTAATTACAGTATCAACACCCACACATTCTATGAAAGTATCATGACGGCAATATTCTGTTGACAGGGATGAGTTATAATCATTAGTAATGTATAAAGCTACACCTCCCCCAGTTCTATTTCTGTTTTTAGTATACAGCTTGTAACTTGGTATATGGTACACTGGAGCAAGATCTGAATCGAACCTTGTTTCAGTGAGACCTAAAACATCAATTTTTGTGCCAATATTAGAAAAGGTAGTATCGCCAAAATATTTGAGGTTGGTAGGAATACTACGTATGTTCATACTAAGACAGCCAAAGGTATCATTATTACTAGGTAAAGAAAAGGAATAAAAAAATATATACTCTGACTTCGGAACATTATGGAGTTTTGGATGGATATAGAAATGGTTTACATCTAGGTCTTTGTTGTGTTTATCATCTAAAATAAAGTACGGGTCAAGTTAGGAAAATAATCATGAGAACCAGAATTGGTTAACAGACTTAATAAATTAGACATAAGAAATTTTGATAAATCGCCAGTGTAAGTAGCTGTGGAACGGCTGGGAGAAGGAAGGAGATGAGAAGGGATGATTGGATAAATTGATTGAATTTAATAGAAAAATGGGGGCGCAACTCCAAGGGACACATGCAGCCGGACAACGTAAAAGACGTCGCAAATAAAAAGTGCATATTCAAAATTAATACCCGCTAGTAGATATAAAACACTGAAAATAACAAAAGAGTTGTTTGTAAAATATCAGTTACTTATAAAGGTGAAAGGAGGCCCGCCTCCTGGAGAAAACTAAAGACATCAGTCAAATCGCCGGAGGCTCCACCAAGCATCGAGGGCAGACAGTAGGCACCAGCTGCCCGCTCATGCCTATGGAGGATTGACTCACTGGATATAATTAAAATCTGGCGGTGCAACTGCCAGGGTCCTATGCCACCAAAAAACAAGGTAAAAGACGCCGCAAACTAAAAGAGCATATTCAAAATAAAGTTGATACCCGTTAGTAGAAATAAAACACTGAAAATAACAAAAGAATAGTTTATAAAATATCAGTTACTTATAAAAGTGGAAGGAGGCCCGCCTCCTGAAGAAAACTAAAAACATCAGTAAAATCTCCAGAGGCTCCACCAAGCATCGAGGACAGACAGTAGGCACCAGCTGCCCCCTCATGCCTATTGAGGAGTCTCTGACGTAGGTCCTCCAGACTTGGACACCCGACCAGCAAGTGACGGACAGTAAGGGGAACAAGGCAGTCATCAGAGTAAGGTTGAGTCCCACCACTCATCAGAAAATCAAGCGTAAGCCGAGTCAGCCCAGTGCAAAGCCTGGCAAGAACCACCTCCAATCGCCAAGGCATGGAGGGGAGAACCCTTGGCACAACCACTCTCTGGAAGATTTCTTTTAACTTAGTTTGATAAACATCCCAGTGTCTCTGTGAACACGTGCGGGTCTCGTACTGCAAGTAAGATGTTACATTAGAAGCAGGGAGTGGGTAGTCGGTTGGGGGCTGTTGAGAAGACGCAGCATTAGCTAATGTATCTGCCCTCTCATTGCCCACCACCCCAACATGTGCCGGAACCCAACAGATGTCTACATGACGGCCACGACGGCCAAGAAGAAAAAAACACTCCAAAATTGGTAAAACTAATGGGTGAAATGCATTAAAAGACTCCAGTGCAGACACAGCACTACAGGAGTCACTGAAAATCACAAAAACAGATTCGGGGAGAGTAAAAATGATTTGGAAAGTATATAAAATCGCAGTCAGTTCCGCCGTATACACTGAAGTAGTACCAGGACGGCTACCACCCCTGCTAAAGGAAGGGAAGACAACACCAAAGCCTACTCTAATATCAGTCATAGACCCGTCAGTATAGATGGGGACAGAACCGTCATGAGTGGATGCATGTTCTAAAAGGAGAGAGAAGGACACCTAAGAAGGAAGTGAGCCTTTCTCACAAACAATGGACCTACAAAACGTCACACGAGGGAGTAGCCAAAAACCCACCCATTGGATCCGATGTGGACAACTGCCAGTCTCGGAACAGAGAGGGCTAACATAATAGACCGCACCCTGTAACCAAAGGGCTTCGGGGAACTAGGAAGGGTGTCATAAACAGAAGATCGGGAATCCTTGGAGACGATGGCACAAGATATTTAGTCTGGAATGCGGTGAAGGTGATACCAACACCTCATAACACAGCGCACCCTGTAACCAAAGGGCTTCGGGAAACTAGGATGGATGTCATAAACAGAAGATCGGGAATCCTGGGAGACGATGGTACAAGAAATTGAGTCTGGAATGCCGTGAAGATGATACCAACACCTCATCATCAACAACTGGCATCGCAAGTCAAAGGGGAGTACACCAGTATCCACCAACAAACTTGAAATCGGGGATGATCTGAATGCCCAAGTTGCTAGACGTACACCAGCACGATGCACAGATTTTAATAACCAGAGACGGGCATCTGTTGCAGAGGAGTAGATCTCATACCCATATTAAAATTTAGGAAGAATAAGACCTATGCAAGAGGAGGAGGGTCTAACGGTCAGCACCCCATGAGGCATGAGCCAAAACTCTCAAAAGACTCAAAGCTTTAAGACAAGCCGCCTTAACAGAACGAATATGAGGAACCAAGGTTAGTCATCCATCAAACAGAAGACCCAGAAACCACGTCTCTTCCACACAAGATATTCTCCGACCATAGATATACAAGTCAGTGTCTGAGTGAACCTACTGAAGTCGACAAAAATGCATAGCCACTGTCTTTGTTAAAGAAAAACGGAAGCCGCGAGACTCTGCCCAGTCAGAAATTCTATTAAGAGCCAGCTGCAACTTCCTCTCTCTCAGATACATTCTAGATGCGGTAAAGGAAATTGAGAAGTTAACTACATATAGCGAGCCTCGTACACCATCAGGAAGTACACTGATTGCACTCTTTATGGCCACAGCAAGGGGTAACAATAAGGATAATCCCCTGTGGTACTCCATCCTCGAGTGCACGGGGATTAGAAAGCACTCCTATCACTCGGACCCTTAAGAAACAGTTAGATAAAACTACTGAATAAAAATCAGCAAGTACCCACGAACACCACATTCATAAAGAGAAAGTAAAATGCCGTGATCCCAAGCAGTGTCATATGCCTTCTCCAGATCGAAGCAGTTGGTGACCTGGTGTTGGTTAGTGGAGAAAGCCTCACAGACAGAAGATTCTAAGGACGGTAGTGCATCAGAGGTAGACTGCACTTTTCGAAAACCATACTGAGCAGGGGATAAGAAGTCACCTCTCTCCAAAAACCACAGAAGCCTAAAATTGACCATCTTTTCCAGAACATTACATATACAAGAAATCCGAGAAATGGGCTAAATTATTCATCGCCTGTAGGTGATCCTTACCTGGTTTGGAGATGGGGATTACTACAGTAACACCCCAACAAGCCGGAAAATCACCAGAAAACCATATCTTATTAAATAATGAAAGCAAAAACGTAAATGCCATAAGGAATATCATCACAACCAGGAGAGGAATCATGGCACTGCAACAAAGCCGCCTGGAGATCAGAGACAGAAAAGGGAACATTATAAGACTATCCCCCAGAGGAGACAAAACTGAGACCACGAGCCTCAAGGTGCCAAAGGTGGCAAGCCGAAGGCGTATCTGCATCTTTCTGTGACACTCTGGCAAAATGATCAACAAACAACTCTGCAACAGCGAAAAGATCAGCGACAGGTCCACCTGCTGCAAATAAAACAGGAGGGGAGGGAACAGTAAATTTTCCTGAAATTTTCCTTACCCGGTTCCACACCTGAGTGAGGGAAGTCCTCGAACTGATGGAGGAAACATAACCCTTCCAAGATGAATGCCTGGCCTCCTTTAAAACCCGCCTCACATAAGCTCATGCCTTTCAATACACAATCAAATACTGAGGATCCTCACAGTGATGACGATGTCGAGAGAAGGCGATTCGTTTGACACTTACTGCAGAACTGCAATCAGAGTTCCACCAAGGAACCAGACGTTTAGGAAACTGACCCCTCGTTCTTGGAACATGTCATTGAAGTATGGCACTGCCTCAGTAAGACAGCCAAAGTCATTCACAGAAAGGGAAATGGAACTTAATTCCCTGAAACATGGCCAGTCAACCTTATCCAGAAGCCAGCGAGGAAGACGAGGCTGAGGTCCACCTGCACTATCAGTTAACAGTAACGGAAAATGGTCGCTGCCATACAGGTCTGGTAACACATCCCAGGTAAAATCTAAAACAGCATCAGCTGAGCATAGGGACAAACCAGTGACAGTAAAAGTTCCAGTCTGGCTACGGAAATAAGTTATTTTATTGGAGCTGACAACGCCCAACCTCATCTTCTACTAGAGGCCAGCATAACACACAGACGGTTGGCCTCACTGTTACCCCATATAGTGGATCGTGACCATTCATATCTCCTAGTATCAGAAAGGGAGAAGGAAGGCCATGAATATGGCATTCCAGATCAGCCCTTTCAACAGTAGCACAAGGAGGAAGATAGAGACTGCTAACTGAATACTACTGGCATAAAAACATCCGGACAGCAACAGCCTGCAGGGTAGTGGAGATGGCCAGAGGACTGTATGGAATATCCTGGCGAAGGAAGATGGCAGCACCTCCACGACGACATTGGCACGGCAAAGGATTAGAATAAAAGGCATAGCACACAGAAGGACTTGAAGGAAGAGCATCACCAACCATGGTCTCCTGGATGCATAGAGGAGTAAATTGAGAAACAAGATGACAGTTCCACATAGCTAGCACGTAAATCCTGACAATTCCACTGCATGATAGAATCCACAGTTGAGGGAAGATGATGATTAAGTGTGGGACTGTACACCTCCTAAAGCGAGCAGGTTTGGACTGATGCTTAGGAAGGCCCTTAGGAAGAGACTGCCCAACACCAGGAACCTGCACCCTATGTCGAACATCCATGGGCAAAAGTGAGGACGAGGAAGAGGAAAGTTTTACAACCCTCTTCCTCAGAGGTGGAATAACATTAGGCTTGGAAGTGGCTTGGAGGCCGCCCTGGGTGATGTAGGACGGCCAGTGCCAACATCAGAAACCCCAGAAGTGAAAGGTGTGTTCACAGGATTAGAATCTTGTGAAGATGACATTGTTTGTTTCAGAACTGAAGCACCAACAGTCTGTCCAACACCATCCCCAGGTGAAGACCTGATCACAGGTGAACTATCAGCTGCAACTTCCACCTGGGAAGACCCCTCAGCCTCCGGGGAGGAGGGAACAGGAGTGAGATCGACACAACAACAGAGACCTTAGGTGGCCTGTCTTCAGGCCCAGAAGACTCTGAAGAACCAGGATGACGTTTGCCAGATGCAGATGGAGCCTCAGGCATGCCAGACAAGGCGGGAGAAGGAGTCACTTCAACATGTACATCCGCCACCACCTCGGAAGTGTGCAAAACGTCAGCCACTGAAGTGCGGGCGGAAGCAGAGTAGCGGGCGGGCGAACATCAGTTTCACGACCAGTACAAACCATGGAGACAGAATCCCTCAAAGCACTAGATGATGGAGTGGGCACTGGAATGGGTTGAGGCCATCTCTGAGACAAAGGGTGGTGCACTGACATTCCAGAATGTATAGTAGCATAAGTAACCCCGGGCTAGAAGAAGTGAGTCTGGGCTCTCTTCTTAGCCTCAGGAAACGAAACCTTCTCAAGCATTCTAATTGACATAATCTCCTTTTCCAGGCAGTAGCGAGGACAGTTTTTAGAAGATAAAGCATGAGGACTCCGACAGTGATAGCATTCAAGGGGTCCTGGACAGTCATTGGTCCGCCACGGGAGATACAGACAAGGAGGATCAGCCTGTGCACGATGGCAAAATCAGCAAATATGTCCATACCCTTAACAGTGAAAGCACCACTTTGGNTATGGCTTCACAGGAAGCAATAGCCATGCCAATTTCACAAATGTAGGCAACGTTAATTTGTCAAATGTAAAAAACAAGGTTGGGGTCGGGGTCAAAATTCCATTGATTTTCTTCTGATGGCGCTCAATCTTCACCACACCAAACGACTGCAGATTCTCCAACAGCCGTGCCTCTGAGTATCGGAGGAGGTTACGGGAGAATATGAGACCCTTGCATTGGTTAAAACTGCCATGAGAAACACATGAAATGGCTGCATCAGAGACGGAGGTCAGAGCTAGTAAACAAGAGCTCTCTTTAGGGGAGAGTATGCCCCCATCGCCCTGGAAAGAGATCTGAGGCTGCCTTCCACAAGCCGACACTACAGCGTGGTGTAAGTCAAAAATATCTGTATCTAGTAATGACCCTCCCACGGAGGGTTTCAGAGCTAGATATTTGGCATATGTTGCCAGCACCATTTCATCTAATCTCAACTCTGGAGCCCTACCAACCCGATGCAAATGCCTCCCAGTCCAAACTGAACACTGTGGCAGAGGCGGATACTGTCCATGGGCCTTGTAAGGCTCCAGAGTTATGACAGATGATAGAAGAGTGGCCAGGGACAGTGTCAGAGTCGTCAACCAGATGAAGTTTAAAATTTGCCATAAATACTACCACAAAACTTCATTCACCCACCCCTCCACCCACCCTGGAGCCCAACAAGGAGAGGTCTTATGCCAGGGACAACATCACTGGCTACCCCAGAGGTAGCATGAGAAAATATGGGGGTAACCACCTGGAGACCTGGGAAAGGGTTACTCCAGGACGATAGAAGCCACCAGGCCCCCCAGTGCCCACTTGACCCTAGCCAACACATGACCAGTCGAGTGACCAGGTCTGGCCCAACCAGACCTCCAATCTAGCCAGAATAAGGGACAAAGAGGTGTATTGTTACCTGCAGGGGACATCGTGCAGCATCATTCAACCCCCAGGACTCCCATCTCCCAGCATTATGAGACGCCACACACGGCAATCATGTGGGGAGACAACAGTCCCACCCTAGATGGCAAATGAGCAGGGACTAACATCACCAGCAGGTCTCCTTCACAAGTGATGTAGGCCTATGGGGGAATCTCTGACCTCGGTCCCCCAGACTCGGACACTCCACCGGCAAGTGACGGACAGTAAGGGAAACATCTTTTCTATCCTTAATGACCTAAAGCAGCTTGTACAGCACCCTGCTCATATCCCTGACCGCCTTGGAGAGAGCTTCAACATACTTGACCTCTTCCTTACCAGTAATCCTTGTGCTTACACTGTCATCCTTTCCTCTCTGTTGGGCTCCTCCGATCACAACCCTGTTACCATAACCTGTCTTATCGCTCCAGTACGGTCTGTGAATCCTCCAAAGAAACTTCAATTGTGGCACTTTGGAGCTACAGATTGGGAGGCCCTCAGGCAGTACTTCTTTGATTTTCCCTGGAATAATTATTGCTTCAGTGGCGCATTACGGCGATTATTCACTCGGGCATAGAAGCATGCATTCCCTTCTCATATCCTTTGACTAATGAAAGAAAACCTTGGTTTAATCACGCTTGATCTAATGCTGTCCACAACAAGGAGGGGGGCCTATAAAAGGTACCAGAGCCAACCCACCCCTGAATCACATCTTTTTTAAGTTTCTGCCCGGAATTGTGCTAAGTCTGTTCTTCGCTCTGCTAAATTAATTTCATCCGTACTAAATACTATCAACTCTCCAACTCAAATTCTTCCCACTCCTTTTGGCACATTGTCAAAAGCATTTCCAACAGCTTTACTTCATCATCCTTCCCACCTCTATTCTGTTCTGATGGCTCTGTAGTTATTTCTTCTACTGATAAAGCAGATATCTTTGCTCAGACTTTCTCTTCCAATTCCACCTTAGTCGATTCTGGTGCTGTTCCTCCATCACTTCCCCCTTCTGACTTCCCCATGGCTGACATTGAAATTTCTTCGGCTGATGTATTTTCTGCCATCACGGGCCTCAATACTAACAATGCATATGGGCCTGATAGAGTCCCTCCTGTTGTCCTCAAGAACTGTGCTTCTGTGCTTACACCCTACCTAGGTAAACTCTTTCGCCTTCGTCTATCAACTTGTACCTTTCCTTCTTGCTGGAAGTTTGCTCTCATTCAACCAGTCCCAAAGAAGGGTGACCATTCCCAACCCGTGTCTCAATAGATTTCGAGTCAATTCTTAACAGAAAAATTTTAAAGCATCTTTCCTATCACAACCTTCTTTCTGATCATCAGTATGGGTTCTGTCAGGGACGCTGTACTGGCGAACTTCTCACCTTCCTTTCAGACTCCTGGTCATCCTCCTTTCGGTACTTTGGCGAAAGCTTTGCCATTGCACTTGACATCTCGAAGGCTTTCGATTGAGTCTGGAATAATTTAATCTTTGATTTCCAAACTGCCCTCTTATGGTTTCTGTCCTTCTATCTGTGTCTTCATCTGTAGCTTCGTTTCTGGTCGTTCTATAATCGCTATTGTAGACGGCCATCATTCTCCTCCTAGATCTATCAACAGTGGTGTTCCTCAGAGCTCTGTCGTATCACCAGCTCTTTTGCTTTTATTCATCAATGCCCGTCTAAGCTGTATATCTAACCCCATCCACTCATATGCTGATGATTCCACCCTTCACCTTTCTATTCGGTTCCCACAACGTCCATTTCAGCAGTCACTCTAACAAACAAGTGCTATGGCACACCTAATGCCTGACATGGCTCGTTTTTCTGACTGGGGTAAAAATAATTTTGTTATTTTTAATGCATCAGAGTCTCAATTCTTACACCCATCAACCAGAAAAATCTTCCACAGGAGAACCGATTAATGTTTACTAATATCCAGTTCAATCCCTCTTCATCCTGGAATATGCTTGGGGTTTCATTCACTCGGGACTTATTTTGGAAAGATCATATTACATTTCTTGCGAAATCTGCTTCCAAGAGATTAGGTATGCTGAGCCGACTTCATATCTCCTTTACCCCTGCACAGTTTTTGACTTTATACACGGGTTTTATTGGCTCCTGTGTAGAGTGCAACTCTCATGTGTGGGGAGGCTCCCCACATACAGCTCTTCTCAAAAGGGTGGAGTCAAAGGCTTTTTGTCTCATTAACTCTCCTTCTCTTACTGGCTCCCTTTAACCTCTGTCTCTTCACTACACTGTTGCATCTTTATCTCTTCTCTATCGCTAATTCAATGGTCACTGCTCCTCTTAACTTTCCATTTGCATCCCTCCACCTCTACGACGGGCGCGTAGAGGTGCAGGGATGTAACAAACTCTCATCCCTTTTCTGTCCAACTCTTTAATGCAAGAGTTAACCATAACTCCCAGTCCTTCATTTATGCAACAGGTCAGCTCAGGAAATGTCCCCCTCTGTCTGTATTTCCTACTTCCTATGATATCAAAAGTAGTGTGTCCAGGCATCTTGATATGAATGGATCTTGAATTTGGCTCTCTTTTGTTTTTTGTTTTTTTTTCTTGGAAGGAATTGTTTGCGGGCTCCTGGCCTTTGGTTCCTTCTTCTGTGCATAAAAAGTAATCATCACAGTATGGTTGAGTCCAACCACTCATCAGGAACCCATGTGTAAGTCGACAGTGCCCAATGTGAAGCCTGGCAAGAGCTGCCTCCAATTGCCGGGGCATGGAGA
The DNA here is from genome assembly GCA_018397915.1 of Birgus latro. Taxonomy (NCBI): domain Eukaryota; kingdom Metazoa; phylum Arthropoda; class Malacostraca; order Decapoda; family Coenobitidae; genus Birgus; species Birgus latro. The sequence goes on along the minus strand of JAGKTI010019277.1, from coordinate 5,685 downwards.
GAAGAACCCTTGGTAGAAGCACTCTGAAAAATTTATTTTATGTTATTTTGAGCAACACCATCCCAGTGTCTCTGCCAACACATACGAGTCGTGTACCGCAAGCATCAAGCAGGAAGCAGGTAGTCGGCTGGGGGCTGTTGAGAAGAGGCAACTTTAGTTAAGGTGTCTGCCCTCTCATTGCCCACCACTCCAACTTGTGCAGGAACCCAACAAAAGTCCACATGACGGCCACGACGGCCAAGTAGAAAAAAAAATGATAAAACCAATGGATGGGATGCATTAGAAGACTCCAGTGCAGACAAAGCACTACAGGAGTAATGAAAAATCACAAAAACAGATTGAGGGAGTGTAAAAATTAATCTGAGAGCATATAAAATTGCAGTCAGATCCACAGTATACACTGAAGTAATACCAAGAAGGCTAACGCCCTTGGTGTTTTTTTATTTTTTTCTCATATCCTCTGACTAATGCAAGAAAGCCTTGGTTTAATCACGCTTGTTCTAACATGGAGTAACTGGGAAGCTATTAAATGTTATGAAGAGTATGTATGAGGGCGCTATAGTTGCAGTGCGTGTGGATGGAAAACTAAGTCAATTTTCCTATTCAAATGTTGGACTGAAACAAGGATGTGTCAAGTCTCAATGCCTGTTCATTTTGTATCTGGATGGAGTTTGTAAAAGAGATACATGGTAGAGCAGTGGATGTTGGAGCGGCCCTAATGACAGGGCACCGTTTGGAAGCCTACCGTTTTGTTGTTTGCAGGTGATACTGTATTTTTTAAGTGAAAATGAAGGGGGAACTGCAAGGCTTGTTGAATGAGTTTGGGAGAGTATGAAAGAAATGGAATCTAAAGGTTAATTTGGGGAAGAGTAAAGTTGCGCTCTTCGAGAGAAATTAAGTCACTGAATCAACAATGAGACTGGATAATGAGGAAGTGGAAAATGTGAATGCATTTAAGTACTTGGGTAGTGTGATGAGTAAGGATGAAAGTTTTTGGGATTAAGTGTTTGAAAAGGCTCAACATTGAAGAAAGGTTACTGGTTCATTGAGAACAGTAATAAATATGAAAGTCAACATAAAAAAAAAATGTCGCTGCATGACAGTACCGTTAATCTCACTCAAACATATGAAAGCAAAGTTTGGACCTTGTTGGAAGGGCACAAGTTAATGGTGAGAATAGTAGAAATGAATTTTCTGAGATAAGCATGGGGAGTTACATGGAGAGACAGACAATACTGAGGAAGTGAAGGAACAATGTGGTGTGGGTGTATGTGATAGAAAGCGTGTAGGAGGGGAGGGAGTGTGAGACTGAAGATGAGATAGGGGGTGAAATAGAGGTATATGAGAGAGGGAATGTACGAGTAAGATGGGGAGAAGGCAGCGAATTGGCATGGGACAGGACGACAGGGAGGCGATTTGTCTGTGGTCCCCTCTTACGGGATTAAGGCGTGTGGCTGTAGACAGACAGTAAAACATTAAGTATATCACAAAAATGAAATGAACATAATATTTGTAAGATCAGTCTCCTCTCACCTTTGTTCTCCACCAGCGCATCTCATCTCTATTGAGAAATTGAAGGATCAGCCGATCAGAAGGCTTCAGTGTTTCAGAAAATTCAAGGCAAGATAGTAAATTTGGTTAGGGAGGATTCGAACAGCCGATATTACTTCCTGCACAGGGATGACTTCTTTCTCTGGTTTGGTTTTGCTGTCTTCACATGATTTATTCACATTACTAGAGTTGTTTGGACTGTAGGACTTACACATTGCATTCCTTAACCCCTCTAATAAGAGAGGGTTTTCCTTTGTTATATAAAATAATTTGTCGGTTCTTTAAGACGGATCTGGAGGCGTCAATGGTTCAAAGGCTTGGAAGTAGGATGGTGAGCTCGGCGAGGGGGGGGGGGCATCAAGTAGCCTAAACTAACACCCTTACTGCAAGTGTTTCATTCTGTATTTTGTCCTTGGTACCTGCATAGGATACTTATAAGTGCATGGATTTTATAAAGCCCTCATCAACCCATAAACTATATAATTCCTTTTAAAAAATTAATAAAGCCTTCAGAATGGTGAATTTGGCAACAGCGGGTGAAAACAACTGGCATATCCCCTTTTCTCTGTTCTGACTTTATCTTATAAATAATTCATAATATCTCAAGAGATATGATACTATGTTTTTAGAACAATAATGTGGCAATGTGGAGCTGGTATTAGTAATTTATTATCTGTAATTTTACATCTAAAACAAAAAAAATGACTTCAAGTATGCATTGACTTTGCATGATTATAATTTTTGGAGAGTGAAGGTTTTCGGAAACAGGATTTTCGGACTTGAGAGACTGAACTGTATATTAAGAGGAGCAACCAACCTGAATCCACTCCAGGCCCACACCGGATCGAAATTGTGTTTGAACAACGCATCGAAGTGGATAATGATGACACTGTGAAGAAACACGCATCATCATCATCATCAATATAATAACTTTTTTTCTCTCGGTCCAAGAGTCATCAAAAATTTAATAATTTTTTCCCTTAATCTAGTCATTAAATAAATGTAATAACATTTAGTAGGCAAATCGTACCTCTTTTAAGCACTCCTGATCCCAACTAATTCATTACCGTTTATTGGCCAATAAATATAGAAAAGACTCTGCAATAAATCAGGGTGGTGCTTCGTGGAGCCGATCTCTAGACGATGAGAGACGACCCAGGAGAGTTTCGTGCCTTGTGGGATCAAGTAATTGATTTTTTTTTTCTTTTGGGGCTTAATGGCCATCGTCCGCTTGGGGGACATTAGGCCAGCCAAATATATGGAGCACGATGATTAGCGTCTCACGTCACTAGCGGCCAAGCTCTTACTGCGGTCGTGGCGGGAGCATGTGGTAGAAGGCTCTCAGATCAGCTAGACGTACCTCCTCCCCGCGGATGATCAGGATGGGTCTGATCGCCTCACCCATGTCGGCAGCCCGGAGCAGATCGTAGAGGGTGGTATAGGTCGTGGCTCCGAGCTGGTACGACCGGGTGTGGGCATCGAGGGTCAGGAAGCGGCGGTAGGAGGCTACATCTAGCCGATCCTTGAGGTCGATGATTGGAGGGCGAGATGGAGGGCCCTCCGCTGCTGGAGGAGGGGAGGACTCACGAATCTCCTCCTCTGCCGAGGAGCAGGTCGACGCTTCCTCGGCCATGGAGGCAGTATCTGAAGAATCCTGCCCCTCCTCCGTCATCGCTGGTTGCTCGTGAATTTCTGCCGTGGTCTGAACCGTGGTCTTGGACATTGCCGGGTCGTCAACAGAGGGAGTGGCAGTTTCCCTGTTGAGGGGAGCCTCGAGACGCAGCCTCTTCCCCGGGGTCTGACGAGGGGCAGCAGATCGTCGCTGCCGGGCCCTACGCTCCCGTCGGCGGGGAATCGAGTGTATGTCGCGGGCGAAGCACTCGGGAATGCCAAGGGAAGGCAGCCCGTTCTCCTCAAAGATCCTAGGGAGGAGAACGCGCAAAGCCCCCTTATCACCCCCACAAAAAGCCTTCGCCGTCACGGCACACATCTCCACGAGGAGATTTAGTTGTTTGGAATTCCCAGGATCCCTAGCCCGATGTCCCTGGGCCGTCAGACGTCGCCGTGCATAAGCAGAGCCCTGCACAGCCACACCTCCCGGTCCAGTAACATCCCGGGCCTCAGGACCCTTTGGAGTCCCAAACAATCCAAATTCCACCCGCTCTCCATCACCTAGGGAGCGTTGGAGGTGGCTTGGATTCGGCTTAACGATCGCCGATCGGTGCACAAAAACATCAACACCAGTATCCTGGCGTTTGATGAACCCGTACCCCGCACTCACGTTAAACCAAACCACAGTCCCCTTGATCTTCTGGGCTGGAGGAATCTGTGGCTGACTTCTAGCCCCCCTCAACGGGTCGCAGGCGTTGTCGTCAGCTCGGACGTCTGGCATGGTCGGTTGCTGGCTCCTCTCTCCTCTCCAAGTAATTGAAGCGTCCAGGGTTGTGTTTTTCTTGCTCTCCGCACAGACAATCAGAAGGGAAAGATGGCAACAGATCCAAGTTGTCGCAGTTGTCACTTACTACTTTAATCGTTTACCAAGGTAAAACTACATTTTATTATTTCATGAAATTAACAGTATAAACATAATTTCATAAACCTATTTTTGTGTTATATAAAAGTACTACCAATTTCAATATTGATATTACTGGAGCTCTTGTTGTTCTCTTACTAGAACAGCGGTTCTTAAACTTTTTAGTGTGTGACTCCATTTGGAAAATTTCAAGACTTCGCAACTCACAGGGTAGAGAGAGAGAGAACGTAACCGGTATATAGCCTAGCGTAGTTATTATGAATATGCTAATAGTGTAGTAAGGATAATTACAATTTCAATTAAGTACATATAATACATTGTAAGCATTAGGCCTATTCTATGTCCCTGCGACCCATCAAAATTCCTTTCGCGACCCACCTTTGGGCTGGTGACCCATGGTTTGAGAATCACTGTACTAGAAGGTTCCACGTCCATGTATGCTCATACGTGAATTTTAATGCATAGATTTTACTTCCGCACATCATCACCATGTCATTCCACTTTATGCAGTTTATATAAATTTTATTCACAGCTGTGACATCAGAAGCAGTAGCATTATATTGTATGGTATTAATAAGGGACAATTAACCAGCAAAGCAACCAGTTCTTGTCTTAAAAACAGCTTAGAACCATTAACTTGTGGTTCAGTTATCTACTTTTACATTATGACAATTATATCTAGCAGACACCCATTTAATGCTCACACACAGGACCTTCTAATGGGGGAAATGTGTCCACAGATTAGGACCAGGCAAAAATTAATATTCTGTATCATGAATACTATGACCCCTAGCTAGAAGAACATTCCACAAGTTTTGAGACCCTTGTGCTGCAGCCGTTCTTTGATCGCACCCCTGTAGGATCCTGTTGATTCCAACCACCCCAAGGGTACCAATATGACAGTGGTTTATACACAAATTAGTCGCTTTGAAACTACCTTTACCATTTTAATTATTCCTTTAGTGTCAGAATGGATGCACAGTATTTTAGTTAAGGCCCATTGGATTTTGAGTTTATTAGTTTTTCGTATGACCTGCCTTCAACAAGGACCAGTTACTAGCTACTTGAGCACCATAAAATCATTCTCCAAGACTTAATAAATCTCCACTCCAGTGCCTATTCCAAACCCCAAAGACCGTATTCAAGTGCTGATATCTTTTCTTATGATGTTGTCCCAGGTCGTTTTCCACTAAGGTAGGATTATCGACCTCTTCCTTCATATTAACACAAAGAATAGGAGATGGAATTCTGCCATACAACAAAAGTACTTCTAATGAAACGCGAGTATCGCACACGGCGAAACCATTCTGCAGCGGGGTTCTAGGAGCTATGGTTCGTCATGTACGCCCACGAACTCTCAAGGCCGTATTAACCTTTGGGTCATTCATAATATTTAAAACTGAGGGTCATGCTCCAACAAAAATTTTTCCATTGCAACATTATTTACGAGTATTTGCTAGGACACAACATTCAAGCAGCAAAGCTGCTAAATATGTTCAAAAAAGTGTCTAAACTTAAAAAATTTCCTATTGCAAATTGCACTACCCAGTGTATGTACATGTAAACACACACACACACACACACACACACACACACACACA
>JAGKTI010019275.1:0-17110 GCA_018397915.1 Birgus latro | reverse complement strand
TGTGTGTGTGTGTGTGTGTGTGTGTGTGTGTGTGTGTGTGTGTGTGTCTCTCTCTCTCTCTCTGAACCCAACCACATTGTGTATGTTTTTCAAGCCCTTTGAACCCATTCACTGTGAATGTGTGTGTTTTTGTTTCCCATTGAACCCCATCACAGTGTGTGTTTCTCTTGGTCTTTGAAACCCACCTTACTGTATTCATAGGTGGGAAGTGAGCTAATGATGATGATACTGGTTTACATACATATATTCATCTCGCAGAGCAGTTTTCTTGCTCTTATGCATCAGGGTGTCTTCATGCATGACTTTTTGTTTCAGGTGCCTGGTGGTCTCTTAGTCAAAATGCCTCAGCTGGGGTGACGGCCTTGCATACATTCAATTCCCAAGAGGTGGCTGAAGGTTTTTGATCGAGTGGTGCCACCTGGGGAAGAATGCACTACAGGAACCAAGGTAAGGAACTGGGGCTGGATAGTCAGAAAGTCCTTGGTATATGTGTGTGTGTGTGTGTATGCATGTGTCAGATCCAGGGGGGGGGGGAATGGCAGCTTGAGTTCCGTTGGTATTGCTATGCCCAAGAGTTCACAGACAATCCTTGCCAGGATTGTGCTCTGCCTTTCATATTTCTCAGTCCTCCCAGAATGACAGAGTTCCCTTCCTTCCCATACTCTTTTAAGTGCTTCATATTGTTATCACATGGTTGTCAGAAACCAGAGCCAAGTGCTTGTTACCAAAAAGACTCATCCTCCTGTGTGCCACTAGCATTCTAACACTGACAGTAAGAACTCCTCCTCTTTCTTAAAATTAGCACTCCAGATCCTAACACATGCAATGTTGTAATGATAAGCAAATGGCACAAGATGGCGAGTTGTGTGTACTGCGAGAGTACCTACCCACCCACACATCAGTCACCCTTTTACAACCCCACGAAGAGCATAAGGACCTGGGGCTTAGTGGACTGTAGGGAGAACTACCCTTTTGTATTCCTCTAGCCTCCTTTTGGGGGATATGGATGGGACTGAGAAATGTTAATATAAGCAGGCAGCTCCTCCCCCCCAGTCCTATTGGTGCCACAACATGAACGTGTCCCTCTCCAGCACTAATACTGTGGGGGTTAATAAAGATTAGTACTGAACTCCTCCACAAAGAAAGGGTTAAATCATCAACATACCTGAGATATCTAAAAACTTGTCATTTTTCAGAGGCCCTCTGTGCCTGCTACTGCTGTGGTTGGTGGTGGTGCTGCCGCTGCTAGGATTGTTGCTGTCACCGCTGCTGCCACTGGAGTTGGTTGATGCTGCTGCAATGGCTACGGTTGGTTGGTGCCGCTGCTGCCGATGGGGTTGGATGGTGCTACTGCTGCTGCTGCCGCTGGGCCTGTGACATTGGACTCCAGCTGCTGCTGCTACTACTGCTGCAGCTACTACCACCCTCCTGAAATATGCGAGTTGCACATTATTTGTTTGTCCACCTTGACTTGGCAGATATTTTTGTTCTTTGGTGGCCTAATTCCCATAATTCAGAAGCAGAGTAAGACGAGCAATACTGTGGCTCTGCATCCTTTCCAAATCACTTTTAAGCCAAGTTGATGTGGACAGGATATGTTAACAGTTGCTCCCCTCATAGAAAAGTTTTCTTGAGAATTCCACACCCCATCCTTGGGTGGGAAAAGGAGTTAGGGCTGATGATGATAACTGTGATCAGCGGCAGTGCCGGGCTCCATAACTAGATCATTCCACCACTGGGGTATACAAGTCCAATTACCTCATCTAGGTACTCATTCTACTTGCTACTGGCAATAGTGATGATGATGCAGTGCCAGGAATCAGTTCTTGACAGTGTCAGGTTGACCGCTAAGCAGTAAAACAAACCACCAGGCCTAATAAAATCTCAAGCTAGTAAATTGTTAATCTTGTCAACAGCAAAAGTTCATAGCTCAAAATAATGTTTGTAAGTGGGAGAGCAACTCTCTTTATTCCATCTAACACCAGATTTTTTTTTTTTTACTGAGGGTGATTCTTGGGGGTCTAAGGATGATTATGATCTTTAGTTTATGACCTGTGTATTTATATTAGTCTACAGGTGTACATCCTTCCCATTACACTTTTTCATGACTAGCATTATTCTGTTTGATAAACTGTAACTATTGTTGAGAAGGTAATTTTATGCCAGATTAGAGTAACAAGAGTATATACTAAGCAAATTCTCCAGGTATACCAGTAGCAGATAGCTTTGAAACCTTTCCATTGCACTCCTTCATGTCTCCTTGCTAAGCTATTGCATCAACTCAGCATTATTTCAAGTTGATAGACAGATAGATAAAGTACACAGATAGATAAACATTACACAGATAGATAAACATTACACATGCACATGGATAGTAGCTCAACAAGTACACAGATAGATATATAAACATGACACAGATACACATAGGTAGTAGATAGATTGTCACAAGTGTTAGCTAAATATATTGCTGGAATTTTTAGATAGAAAGGTTCCCCATGTTATTTTTTATGCCTTTGACTGTTAGTACAGTATTTCCCTCAGTTGAACAATATCTGGTGTTAGTTCAGTGAAAGTGGCTTGTCTTCTTTGTGGCTGTGGTGATTTCCTAACATAATTTCTTAGGAAGCCTCCTATGCCACCTATAAGACGCCCCAGTGAATCATGCATATGATTATTAACTGATTATTATTATTATTACTATTATTATTATTGCTGTTATTATTATTATTATTGTTGTTGTTGTTTGTGATGTACTTGCAAGAAGTGCAGTGGTTTGCCCAGTTGTTTCAGTTCAGATGCTTATGATTGGCATACTGTATTGGTATATATTGTAAGCTTTCAAATCAGATGATCAATTTTCAAAAAACCTCCACTTACCAATATATTTTTCATGCAAATTTCCCTTCAGCATTACCTGTGCTTGAGATCATTCCCTGAACTTTTGGAGGTACCTGCTGTGTTTTCTGTTTCAATCACCCACACCAATCGACCCTGCGATGTTGACAGTTCTCTTTTTATACAAATCTTGGCCCTGTCAATTACCCCTTGTCTGTAGTTAACTTTATCCATCAAAGTGTGTGCGGCAGGAAAAGCGATTACGGTATTATTAACATCAAATAGAAATTGGATGTACTTTTTAAAATGGGCTAAAAGTTTGAGTAAGGTTAGTAACAAGTGTGGTAGAGTGTTGTTGGCATAGTTTTGCACATGCCTGTACATCACAAACAGATGCAAAAGGTCCTGGTTATATGCCATAGATGCTCAAAATACAGGGTGGTTCATATATATGTCCGATTACATGTGTTTTGTTCTTTCTTTTTGGACCATACCTTACCCCATCCTTAGGTGGGAAGAGGAGGTTAGGATGATGATAATGATGATTATGATTGCAATGATGAGTATAATATGATTGATAATTGTAATGATTATGATGATGATGATGATGACTGATGTGGTAACGGCTCAGTCAGCACTGCCAATGTCTACTGTGTGTCATTTTTTTTTTTCCCATAACCCTTCCTTACTTTATATGGGTTGCTTGTTTGCATCCATTGTTTGCATTATTTTTTATAAAGTAATTAAATATCTCCTCTTCCATTTGCTTCCAGTAATTTCATAAAGTTCACTTATTTTAAGTAAGCAGAAATTTTTCCCCTCCTCTGACTTTTATCTATTTAATGCCAGACACCTCAATCTCATAAGGGGTGGCCACAAACTAATTAACTTCACATCTTCACATCACTCTGTCTTATGCCATTTGACTTCCCTCTCCCCAACTCACACACTCCTCCCTTGTATCTCTCCACTACACTCTTCCATGTCAGCCTTCGTCTCTCCCTCCTCCTCTCCCCTGCCACCTCACTCTCATACATTCTTCTAGTCAGTCTATCATTCTGCATTCTCTCTACATGGCCAAACCATCTCAAAGTATTTCTCCAAACAGTACCACAACGCTTCCTTACTTCTTCATTTGTCTTTCTGTCTGCTCATAAAACTCCATACAAACAATCCTACTTCATTTCTATTGCTCTCACCCTTGATATGTGTCCTTCTAACAGAATCCAAGCTTCACTTCCATGCTCACTTCCCTATTCCTTATCACAGCTTTCAATGATTCAACAACCATTCTACCTTGCCGTACCCTTTCAAGCACTTCCTTCCATCCTTACTGATCACGCTACAGTACTTAAGTACTGTACTTGGATACAGTCTCATTCTTGATGTCCTTACCATCCAGTCTCACTGTGTATGTTGTGACTTTTCCCTCAAGACCATAGTTTTACTCTTCTCTTCATTATCTTTTAGATTCCATTTCCTACTTACATCCTCAGACTCATTCACATAGCCTTGCAGTTCACATTCATCCTTACTTAACAATACAGTATCATTAGCAAGCAACAGTTCAGAAAGTTTCCACACCTGTCCCTCTCTCATTAGGCACTCAGTATATTCACTTCCCTACCTGTTATCTCTTATAGCTCTATCCATATACAGATTGAACAACCAGAGACATAACACACAGAAACATGACATGAGGAGACATGACACACACAAAAACATAACACAAGGAGATATGACACACACACACACAATGCAGATATGAGATTTTTTCTTTATACAGATTTACTTCCCATACCCCACTGGCAGAATAAGATAGCACTGTGGCCCAACATCCTTTCCATAGCACTTCTTCATGTCTAATACCATAATACAGTACAGTCTTGTCTCAAATAGCATTTACAATGGAAAGATGGTAATTTGATGTCCTTACCTTAACTGGAGCATAGTTGAATACCTGGCAGCTATTTCTGAAAGTCGTCAAAATACCTGCACCCCCATACTAGCAGACTGAGCCGATAACACGCAGTATATATATACTGTATGGGCAGCCCTGTATTTTGGTTTAGTAAATTGTGGACTGCTGTTGCTGTGGTCCTATATTCCTCTGTAGTAGTGCTGTAACCAAATCACTTCTCTGAAGCAATATAGCGCCAATCTCAGCATTTTTGCCTTTATGGTATTTGCTCCTTGACTAAGTAAAACAGTGTTAGTTGTTTGTAGCTTATCTGTGTGTGCTGATCATCTAGGTTCTTGATTAAGATGTCACTTAATGAGCTGTGTAATTTTGTGAAGGATATATGCTTGTCATTTTCCAAAGCAGACTGCTGGTAGTAAAATTCACACACACATCGAAAAAGGATATTAGAGGTTAATTTGTGTTGTAGGGATAATTTTGGAGCTTAACTCTCTCCCAAAAGGTCATATTGCTTTTTTTTTTTTTCATTAAAATCGAGTATTTAGTTTCTCTAACATTGCCTATGATTCTTAAGAATGAAAGTGAGCCTGGGACCACCACAACAGCCTGTATTATTAGTCCAAAAGATCATACATAGATGTGGTAGATAAAAGGACTTGCCATAGTGCTTTTTTACCCAACAATAACAATAGGTGTTTTGCATATATTATCCTGCTTGAAATATTGATATTTGTAGTGTTTTATGCCTGTTTTCTTGTACTGATATGTTATTCTTGCAATTTTATTACTGCCATATCATAGTGATGTACTGCAGTCTGCCACAGGAAGAACTATGCGGAAAAATATGCACCTATAGTCCTTGTTTGGAAGATTTTAATTGGCAACAGGTCAACTTTGAAACTCTCATCCTCAGTCTTTATTTCTCTCTGTCTATGACCTCCAGTCTTTTAAACGCAGTATTTGCAGGAATCTCAAAATTAACGGATCTTGAATTAGTCTCTTTTGTTTATTTCTTAAAACCTTCTGTTTGTTCTCTGCATTAAGAAAAAAAAACTGCCCTGAATAGCTTTGACAAATTAAGAACTAACGAGCATCCTCAGTTAACTATTAATGGCCATCTTCAGTTGTTTCCTTTCATTTATATCCAAGAATAACAACAATTCTGAGTTGATTCCCTTCATTAAACATCCCCATTTGATTCCCTTCATTTATGTCAGAGATTAATGAGTTGAGAATTTTCCCTTCATATGCTATGTAAAGCATGAACATTTGTTGTTAATACAGTTTATGTTTTCTGTTAACTTTTTTGTTCTGTGGCTGACTGTACATTTATATATTGATTTGGGTATGTTTTTTGGTGCTTGTTTATGTTGATTTATTTTGTAGTCAGTTTGTTTTCACCTGACAGAGATTCATTACCTCTTAGCTTGGTTGATGGCCAAGTGCTGTCAGACTAGAGTTAATTGGACTAGTAACCAAGGAGGCTCACCACTACCTCATCAGAAAGGCTTTTAGAATTATATACAACCATGATTTAGTACTGAAGTTATAAAAGTTAGCTGGCTTTGTCAGATGAAAACAGACTGACTACAGTCATGTATGTGTTGAATAGTATGGAAAAATGTGCCTTTGTATGGTCATCTTCAGATGTTTAAAGTTTTATGGAAAAGATCCTGAGGTGCCCCAATGGACTGAACTATTTTGATATACAGTTTCAAATCACATAGCCATTTGCCATATTTTCTTAAGCATTTCCAAGTGTGTGGTAATCATAGAGGCTTTTGCCTTCTTAGTGTAATAGGAAAAGTATATGGTAGGATACTTATTAACAGAGTTAGGGAAATAACAGAGGAATCAGTGGGAGAAAAACAGGAAGTTTTAGGAAAGGAAGAGGTTGTATAGACAAGGTATTCATTCTTAGATCTTTAGTGGAAAAGTTTCTAGAGAAGGGAGAGAAGTTGTATGCAACTGTCATGGATTTGAAGAAAGCATATAACAGGGTGGATAGACAACGATTGTGGAAAGTGTTAAGAATATATGGAGTAGATGGGAAGTTGCTGAAGGTTGTGAAGAGTATGTATGAGGGTGCTAAGGCCACACTGCGTGTGGATGGCAAACTGAGTGAATTTTTCCATTTGAAGGTTGGATTGAAACAATGATGTGTCATGTCTCCATGGTTGTTCAGTCTGTATATGGATGGGGTTATAAAAGAGATACAAGGTCGGGCAGTGGATGTTGGGGTGGCCCTAGTGAGAGAGGGCAGTGTTTGGAAACTCCCCGTACTGTTGTTTGCAGATGAAACGGTGTTGTTGAGTGAAGACGAAGGGGAGTTGCAAGGCTCGGTAGATGAGTTCGGGAGAGTGTGTAAGAAACGGAATCTAAAGGTGAATGTAGGGAAAAGTAAAGTGATGGTCTTGAGAGAGGTGAAGTCAGTGAATGTACAGTGAGATTGGATGAGGAGGATATGGAGAATGTGAATGGATTTAAGTACTTGGGTAGTGTGATGAGTAAGGATGGAAGTGTGGAGGGTGAATTGCTTGAAAGAGTGCAGCAGGGAAGGAAGGTTGCTGGTTCCTTGAAGGTAGTGATAAGAAACAGGGAGGTGAGCATGGAAGTGAAAAAGTTGCTACATGACAGTATTGTGATACCAACTCTAACATATGGAAGTGAAGCTTGGACCCTGTTGGAGGGACAGAAGTCAAGAGTGATAGCAGTGGAAATGAGTTATTTGAGAGGAGCATGTGGAGTCACATGAAGAGACAGACTAACAAATGAGGAAGTGAGGAGCGTTGTGGTGTGGCTGTGGATGTGATAGGAAGCATTAGGAGAAACACGTTAAGGTGGTTTGGGCATGTGGAGAGGATGGAGAGTGAAAGACTGACAAGGAGAGTGTATGTGAGTGAGGAGGAGGGGGGGAGAGGGAGGGGGAGGTTGAGGATGAGATGGAGTGGAGATGTATATGAGAGAGGGGGGTGTGAGCTCGGAGCGGGGCAGTGAAATGGAGGGGGACAGAGCAATGTGGAGGCGATTTGTTTGTGGCCACCCCATGTGGGATTGAGGCGTCTGGCAATAGATAGATAGATTTCAAAGAACTAATTTGCCTGTCAGGTCCCTATCAACTATGAACCCATTGTAGCTCAGAAATCAATATCATTTGAGCAGATTATTTTGTGGTGTAGGAGGAGGCATTACACTGTGGGCATTGTGTATTGTTTGTGAGTTGTATTTTGTGTCGGCACTGAAGCAAAGGTGATGGTTGTGTTGGAATCTGGTTACATTCATTTAACTCTAACCGCACAAATTTTCATGTTTATGCAGCTTATTTCACATTGCTTAGTGGCAGAAATAGGAAATATTACAAACCTACATTCTTTCCATAGCATTTCTTCATGGCAAGCATCATATTTCATTGCTTATGTACTGTATTCTTACAACTCAGCATTCATGAAAGAGCATAAGGTATTCAAGTAAGAGAAAGAGAAAGCATAGGTGTATTCATGTTTCTCTGAGTAGGGTTGTTTCTGAAGGGTGGATGTCTGGTGATGGTTTTTGAAGATTCCTGCTTTGCTGGAGATTTTTAGATGGCTTTATTGGCCATGAACATATGGGTAGTGGCTATGTAGTCTGACATAGTAGAAATAGAATTAAGAAGTGGATGATGACCACAGTCATTGGCAGAATGCAGATGGTCAGGGCCATGACCTCTACTGTGAAATTCCATATGCTTTTCACAGCACAGTTCCTTCTGAATGGGGGTTGTTTAGGTAGGGGGGAAAAAGTGTGAGGTTTTGTGTTGGGAGAGGAGGAACGGGGAAGTGTAGTGTTGGTTAAAGGAGGAAGGGGGAAGTGTAGTGTTGGGCAGAGGAGGATGAGGGAAGTATAATGTTGGGTAGAGGAGGAAGAGGGAAATGTAGCATTTCGTAGAAGAGGAAGAGGGATGCCACTGAGGCACAGCATGTAGTGCTGTAGATTCTGAATGGCTGTAGTGGGTAGGTAGTGATTATTTACAGGATTAAACATTTATAGAAAAAAAAGAAACAGGGCATTATGAAACACTAATGCAGTTCCACTCTCATTCCATTTGGATGGAAGTCGCCTTTTAATCAATTTGGGCCAGAGCTCTAGTACGACTTCTTAGGTGGTTTTAACAGCCATAATGCATTTATTTTACTGAAAGTGCAGTCAGACTGGAGGGTCACTTTAACTAGTAACCAAGGAGACTCAATCCTGTCCCATAACTAAGCTTGACTAAGTTTCATGGGATTGGTCCAGTTCTGTCAGATAAAAGTGAACTAACTCATTGTGAAGAGGTACATAGTGAGACTGGGGGAGGAGGCAACATCATAAGTTTGTGTGAAGGTCTTGTTGGGGTGTGGTGGTTGTTTACTATGTTTACATGTTCGTGTTTTTCTTGACTGAGAGTCCTCTGGCTGTCCTGTGTCAGTGTGTTTAGCCACAAGGGATCTTTAGCATTGAGAACACCAGCTGGTGTCGCATTGGTGTGGATGTTGAATGAGAAAGTCATGGAGTTGATAATTACGAGGCACTTATGTAGAGTAAAATTTGTGAGGTAGTCAGGATTCCAGGGCCTTAAATGGTCAGTGAGTGAGCACCTGGCCCTTTTTTACTGGACATGGCCTGTTATGTCGGTGCCACCTCATGAAGGTGTCGGCTTAGCACCACATTTTTATAACAATTGGGTGCGGACGGTGATAATTGGGGGAGTAGGGTTGCGAGAGGCAGACTGAAAAAGACCTGGAATGAGATCAGGGATAAGGAACTGAATATGGAGGCTGCCAGAGATCAAGCAGCCAATAGGTGATCACAGCCACACCAAGCATGTAGGAACCTTTACATATGATATATGACCAATACGAAATACTGAACCACTTCTGCAGGCCCACCACGCACTCTTAATTTCAAGGTTGTTTAAGAAGCTCAGTATATATATGCATAGGACTGAATTATATTAAAACACATCTGAGATGGAAGGGCACATTTTCCACACTACAAACTAAATATGTGTAAAATGTGAGTTCTGTTTGTGTACAATGCCATCAAAAAGTAATTCCTCGTTTAATAATTGATATACATTCCCATAAATTGCTGATAGGTGAACATCGTGTTCAGTCAAGATCTGTATCAAGATATGTATTTGTGTTACATTTAAATTAATAATATGGTGAGTTAATCTTGACCTTTCACAGCACACGTTTGAGATTAAGAAGCATATTATGTGAAGTGTTTTTATTTTTGACTGATAGATTAACAAGAGAAACTGTGCTTAGTGAAAGTATCTTAAATGGGGAATTACTGATAGGGGTTTGCCAGTAAGTTATTATTTCACTAACAAGCAGTTTCTGAAGCTTAATACCCCTTGTTGGCATTATGCTACAAATAAACCAGACTTGAGTGTTTATTCTCTGTGTTTTAGTATTTCATATAGTTAAGTATTGTATTAGGCTTCCTCCCTCCATTGGCTTCCTCTTCTCCTCCTCGTTCTTCTCTTCCTTCATCCTCCTCTTCACCTTACCACCTATCAACCACCACCACCCTGTAACCCCCCCTTGCTACACTCTGCCAGGTGTCCTTTGCTGTTCATGCCATCACTGACCTACCCTGTACCTTTGCATTGTCCTTCTCTGTCATCCTTTACCTGCCCTGTCCTGCCATCTCTTACAAGCCCTGCACCCTTGCAGTGTCCTCACCTCCTGCACCCTTACTTTGCCCTGCTGTCCCTGTCCTGCACCCCTGCTGTCCCTGTCCTGCACCCCTGCTGTACCCAGTCATACACTCCATTGCACATTCACTTTGCCCTGCCCTACCATCTCTGCTATGTTCTGCTGTTTTTACCTGGTTCTGCCCTGCCCAGCCATCTCTGCTATGTTATGCTGTTCTTGCCTGGTTCTGTCCTGTCCTGCCCTGCCCTGCCATCTCTTCTATGTTTGGTTATTTTTGCCTTGTGTCCTGTCCTGCCATTCTTCCCCTGCCATCCCTCTGAGATACCTAAGTCCAAATATTTTTCATCAATCAGCTTATCTCAGTTTATATATACAGTATATATATATATATGTATTACAAAGTGATATGTCCTTCATATTATGTGTACAAAATGTGGACTTTGAAAAAATATCAGTGAATAATGCCAAGACATATATGAATAGTACGAAGTGATGTCGCCTTCGTACTATTCATGTCTTGGTATTAGTCTGATATTTTTTCAAAGTCCATATTTTAATATATATGTAAAAAAAAATGTAAAGAAAAGGTACATAATAAAGACATTGTAATAATGCATTGGTTTTATTTCCACTATGTATACACAAGAGTGATGAAGGTCAAAAAATAAACTATCTCAATAAATCGGCCAGAGAAATAAGGACTGGTAACCCAAGGTGTGAGGGTTGCCAGTCCGTATTTTCGTGGCCGATTTATTGAGATAGGTTTGGTGCCCCTGACTTTTATGCTTCCAAGAGCGTCCCCTTCTCAACACCTGTTAGATGCCATTTCTTATATTGCTCTGCCCAGCTAAAGCCGAGCAGAGCTATACAAGTAAATATGGCAAGAAACAAAGGGTGAGAAGGGCTGTATTAACATGCATTGCTAAACACTCTGTGCAACCATATGCAGCCTGTGTTTGCATTAATGCATGTTAAAGATCAATACAAAATATTTTCATCTACAAAAATCACATCCTACTCATATCACTTAAAAACTGACCAGTGCAAGAATATTAGTCACCATGGCATCTATCTAAGGACTCGAACCAATTAACCCCTTCAATACGAGAACACTATTCCTCCTAATGCCACACAATCTTATTCAGCTTAAGGGGATAACATACAGGAGGAGTATGGCAAGAACAGCACAGCATAGCTGGGTATTGCAAGGAGGGCAGGATAAGATAGGGCTGGTAAGAGAAATCCTTCATAAGCTGAAAAATACTATGGCAGCAGCAAGAATAAACCATTTTTAAATCATCTGGGACAGCAGCAATAAACTTAAATGACATCAGGGTGTTCAAAGGGTTGAAAGATACTAACTTGCACTGGTTGTGATGCATGTTACATGTCCATTAACAATTACATTCCACTGAACGTAATTTTATACTCTTTACTGACTTGGCCCAATTTTTCATTCTTTTCCAGCTGTGTCACATAACTCAAGGCATAGAAAGGCACTGCAATGGCTCTAAATCATTTTCAGTGTGTGTGTGTGTGTGATTAGTATCATGTTTCAAGATTCTACTATTACAACTCTTAATTGAGGCTGGAGAGATTAAAATTTTTGGCCAAATTAAGTTCAGAGTATAATCTCAGAATACAAATAAATCTTTACAAATATATAACTCATGGCCATATTACTGTAACATGTGAAGGTGTGGACAAGCTCTTTACATCTATCTATTGCCAGATGCCTTAATCACTTAAGGGGTGGTCACAAATTAATCACCTGTATGTTGTACCCTGCTATTTCACTACCCTACCCCCAACTTACATCCCCTCCCTCAAATACCTCTCTACTCTATACCTCCACCTCTCTCTCTCACACACAGTTTCTCTGTCTCTGTCTCTGTCTCTCTCTCTCTCTCTCTCTCTCTCTCTCTCTCTCTCTCCCACTCACCTCCCCCCTCCAACTTACATACCCCTCTCTCACAGACCAACGTCTCCACCTCATTCATGCTCTCTCCTAGTTAGTCTCTCCACCTCCCAACTTACAACCTCCTCCCCTCAGACTCCTCTTCCATCCCTACATCTCATCCTCGGTCTGTGTCTCATTTATACACTCCTAGTTGGTCTTCCCCCACCAAATCTCAGATGGCTCTCCACCCCATCCCTCCACCACACATTCCACACCAACCCTCACCTCACACACACTCCTAGTCAGTCTCCTACTCTTCATTCCTCCAACTTACTCCCCCCCCCCTCTGATGTACCTCTCCATCCCTCAATCTCATCCTCATCCTCCCCCTGCCTCTACCTCACTCATACACTCCTAGTTAGTCTCTCCATCCCTCCACTTCTCATACACAGTCCTAGTGTTCTCACACTCTCCATCCTCTTCACTCTAGCCCTCCATCTTAATATTGGTCTCCCAATTCAAATTTTACAGCAAAGGCAACAGAATGACTTATTATATCTTACTAGACTCATGTGGGATGCTGGCACAAAATACCTAACATTAATAGAGCTTTAATTAAAAAAAAAAAAAAAAAAAAAAAAGGCCACAAGCTATATATTTAACGTGACATTTCTCGCCTTTAAGACTATCATCCCTTAAAAAAATTGAAAAAAAGAAAAGTTAGCTTAAGCTCTTATGAACAGTCTCCTACAATTTACACCCTTTATTAATTTCTTGATCATAAAATAAATAGACACGCATGTTAACTGAAAAGGTCAATTTATCACTCCTGGTTCGGTGCAAGCAAGCAACTAATAAAGTACATATAAATGCAGCACGCTGTTTCTGGCCTACCCAGCCATTTCATACCCATGCAAGAGGTCTTTAAGTTCATAATAGATTAACACTATAGCAACAAATTTTTAGGCAAAGTTGTTTCCAGAAATATTTGAAAAAAAATATGCAAGGAAGAAGGAACCAAATGCCAGAAAACCTGAAAGATTGTTCCCTCAAAAAATAAAAAGCTGACAACCAAATTCAAGATCCATTAATTTAGAGATGCCTGGACACAGCCTTTAAACGACTGGAGGGTCATGGGCAACAGGAAATCAAGAGGAAGGCAGTTCTGGAGCTGACATGTTGCATATATGAAAGACTGGGAGTAACGGTTAACTCTTTCACTGGAGTTGGAGAAAAGGGATGGGAGTTTGTTGCTTAGACAGGTGCTACGCACCTGCCAGAGTGGTGGAGAGATGCAAGCAGAAGTCTAAAGGAACAATAACCATTGACGTAGCAACAGAAATGAGATAAAATGCAACAGTATAAGTCAGACGAAATAAAAACTGGCACGACGCATCACTGTGCCACTAAGCAGAATGTTGATAAGTTTCGAATACTGTAATCATTTTTTGTTTGCATCAGGAGCATGGATTTTTTTTTCAGCTGCTGATCTCGGGTTGTGTGTTTAGTATTTTGAATCGCAAAAATACTTAACTTATTGACAAAACTGACGGTATTTAAAAATCATGATTAATTTAACTACACCCCAAATTAATTCTACGACTGCGATGTCAAACTCAAGCTGTTTTTCATATTACCATACTCTTAAAGGCGAAAAAGTACTGCACAAGATAAAAATATTAAAACATTTATATAAAACAACCATTTATTGGAATAAAGAAAATATTTTATGGTCAGCACATATACAGCAAATATATAAGTAATGGATGTGGGATCATGAGGGCCACAATATACTCAATCTACAAAAGTGAAGAAGTGCTGAGAAATCAAAGCATCTTACTGACAATGGGCAAGAGATGCTACCACATCCACAAACACACACAATGCATATACAAATGTCCTCATTTAAGGTCACTGGCAAGGTCTAAATCAAGTCTTCCTTCCTTACAGCTGGTAATGAAAAAAAAAATTTGTCCCCTGCTTAATAAGCTTTATTGGTACACCCTTTTCAGCTGACAACTGCCCTTCCCCCCCAAAAAAAAGGGGAGGGACCTGCATTGTTAGATAATCCTTTGATATGAGGTACAGGTAAGTCTCCTTGATAACCATTGTTTCATATTGCTTATAAAGGCTCCAGCATGCTTGCATGTGTCAGCCTTGGCCACCCAGTGGCAACTCTCCATGCTATTCTATATGGTAGACTCTGTTCAGTCCCTTATCCCCTGAGGTCTCATTTTATGTCTTCATCCCAGGTTTTTCTTAAGTCTGCCTTTCACAACTCTGCACTCAACATTCACACCTCTCACCCTCCACACCCAACTGCCATCATCCATCCTCCTCATATGCCCAAATCATTTCGATATACCCCTCTTCTTCACAACACCAATACACTGAAGTCCCATCCTTCCTCTCAACTCTTCAATCCAAACATCCTCCAAGGACTCATTCATGGATACACAACACAAATCTAATCATTATTTGTGTGTCTGAGCATACGAATATCCTCTTCCTTCACTACCCACGTCTCACCACCACACAGCATTACACTCCCAACACAAGTCCCATACAAATATCCCTTAGCACTTAGCACTGAGGGAAAGCCCTCTCAATGTCAGAAGAGGCAACAGCTCCCTGAACTTCCTCCAACCACTCCTTACCCTAGCCACAGAGTTAACACCAGCACCATTCCAGCACACAACATATCCTCCAAATAACAAAACTCCTCCACACACTCAAAAGATTCACCAGAAAGATCAATCCTTTCATAAGTCATAACTGACAATCTCTGCATGCTCTGACAAACCACACACACTAAATCTGCATTTTAAGTCTACCTCAGATACCACTACATCTCTTGTGCAACCACTTATCAAATATTACACAAGATAAAGTTACTTCCCACACCATTGTGGCAAACTGTACATGACCACTCTCCCTCTGCTTTGACAGTACCGCCACCAGCCTTAGATATTACTTCTGTTAACCTGTCACATCAACCCACCCATCTGATCACACACTGCCATCAAATGAGACCAAAGGGAATAGGGGTCTGTCAGGTTTGAAAACATGCTACAGGTACATGTATAACAAACTTAATAGGCAATGGAGAGGACTGCCTTCATGAGGTGGCACAGTCTCCTTGGTTACTAGCCATATCAATGTGGTATAAAAATAAGACTTTATAAGCACAAGAGACTTGCTTTCCTGAGTCAACTTGGGTACTAGTTCCTCAGGTGTTAAGAGGTGGTACCCATTTACCCTATGGAGTACTCCCTACTTCTTCCTTACCTCCATCATCTGTTTCTTTCTGTCCTCTCTTCCTACTTCTCCCTTTCGTTCCTGTCAATTTTAAGTCTTTCGACTTCGGGTGGTTCTACACTGACCGTCAAGCCTAATGTTTTCTTGCAATCCAAAACCATTTACAAAGCTGATTGGTAACCTTATCACCAGATAATGGGGTGATGTGGAGCCCCTGTTAACTGGGTGGAGATGCAGCTGCGGCATCCATCCAGTAACTAAACCTCCACACTTCCTTGCTCCTTGCTGTCGCAGGGTGCTGTTTGACGCAAGGGGACATTGGTTCACTGCATGGGGAGGTCCTGCAAGGGGATGTCGCTTGCCTATCGTTGATGGATCTGCTTGGCCAAACAGACTAGGGGTGATCAACGACCAGTCCCTCAGATCAGAATCTCATTAAAAAAAACGTCCCTCCCCTCCCTAAAAATATTGGTGGACGACAGGAGTCTTCTTCGTTACTAGTCATATTAACCCTCCCCATAGGCACTAGACAGGGTTGTCTTCATGAGTCTCGTTACAAGTTATATAACTATCTTCCTAATAGATAATGGTGGAATACAGGTGAAGGGCGAATTCAACATGCAATCCACCATATTCAAGCTTAAATAAGCCTGGGTACAAAATAATTAAGCACTTCATGACTACCAAATAAACGAGTCTGGGGACTGAGTAAACTACTTGGATTAAAAAAAAAAGAAAAAAAAAACTTTCTGTATATACAGCAATAATTCTTTCACTAACTTTCCACTGCAGTTCGTGACTAGCAAAAACGAGAACTTTCTGTATATACAACTACTGTATAGTTCTTTCATCTTAACTTGGCCTTAATTCACTTAGCTTAATTCACTTGGTTCAGCAAATTCACTTGGTTCAGGGGAAAAAAAAACAGCAGTGGCTCTGCATCCTCTCCACAGGACTACTTCGTTTCTTGCATCACATTTTAATCTAATGTTATAGTTAAATGCTTAAGATTTAAAGATTGTCATTGATTATAGGTCAAATTTAATCCTTTCCCAATGCACAGTGACCAGCATGGCAATTTTAGGTCAAAGTTAAACCCTTTCCACAGCACTTCTTCGTGACTAGCATGGTAATCTTAGGCCAAGTTAAAGCAAAGAAAAGAGATACAGTTTGAACACATTACCAATTTTCCTGGAACATAGGGAATTCCCCTTTACACAGATGGCTTGATCCTGTCGTTTTGATATCTTCAACCATCTTGTTAGCAGTGAACGCACCTCCTGTAAGTATGGAAAGACATTAGGTGGTCTGTTTTCATCTGATGGAACTGAACAATTCCTGAAACTGAAATACTAAGTTGTGGTCAAGCACCTCAACCCAATGGACCACCAGGCACCCAAACTCACTATGTCACCAGGTACTTCAAACCCATGAACCACCAGCCACCTAAACACACTAACCTAGTCTAGACACACACACACACACACACACACACACACACACACACACACACAC